>OY757190.1:6387500-6470000 GCA_963583895.1 Melanophora roralis
ATGCAATTAAATTTAGCCAAAAACCAGTCGTAATAAAATTAATTTAGTGGATTTTTTATTTTCCTATAAAACAAGCAAAAAAAAGAAGCAAAAGAAGGAGCGATTTTAACAGTAATAATTATTTGCAATTAATGTTTAAATAAATCGCAAGCAAATCAGTGCAAACTTTAAGGTACATTTGCAGTTAGAAACCTAACAGCACAAGACTTTTGCTTTATTTTTTAGGATTAAATTTAGTCATTTGTAAAATATGAAGGAAAAATTCAACAGCCTTTTATATTTATATAAAGTTTTAACTGTAAATTGAAAAAAATTTTTTTATCAGTATGTGCGGTTCTTTAAAACCTCCAGATATGATAATCTGAAACTTACCTTCAATTATACCGAACAACTTATAATTTATTCCTGATTCTGCCTAACCGCTCTTATGGATGATTTTTAATGATGGACTATAACTCTCTTACTGCTTTTAATTCTAAAACATATTTTATGAAAATTTTTTTTAGCGGATAAGCGGGAATAAAAAAACTAAACCCTATGAAGCTTGACGGTGCAAAGAGAGCTACTCTGTGTTAAACCATAAGCTATTATTTTAAGCACTGAATAAGCTTATGTTAAAACAAATGATTTTTCGCTTTTTATTAAAATTGTTATTTAGATCAAAGAAAAATTATAATTAAACTAGGATTTACAAAATCCTCTAGATTTCCTAATGGAAATTTTATGTGATCTTATGTAAATCTATTTTGTTAATTTAAATGCAGACGTAAGTATTTTCATAAATATTTAACTAAAAGAGTTATTTGATTTTCATTTAAAATTTTATGTGTCATTCTGTCTTGTAGATGTGTTTTATTTACTCTTCAGAACTGCAAAAGCAACAAAGAAAATAAAAAGAAAATAACAACTAACATGTCATTTAAATTGAAAATCTTATTTGATTTTACTTAAAATCTTGATTGCACATGCTGGACATGCACAAATATTTCTTTTTTTTTTTTAGTCTAGTTGCTTGTTGTTGGATTTCAACATTTACATCTTAGGTCATTCGGCTTCTTATGTTAAACTAAAGAAAAGAACACAAAAACTGTAAGATTTAAGAGATTTAACTTTTTGTATATTTTCTTGTTCAATAAATTGTAAATACAAAATAGTAATAAATAAACACTAAACATCTAAGTTTGTAGCAGGAACAAAATATTTATATATTCATATGTATATCCTTACACTTTTATGTTAAACTTTAATTGAAATTATTTCAAAAGCCCATTTAAAAAAAAATATTTATTTAAACTTTTGCTTAAGATTATCTAAGTTTGAAAATAAATATCTTTAAAGTTTATTTTTAGGCTGAACTATAACTTTTTTGTGATTTTAGAAAAACTTATTGCAAGAGGAAAATCTTTTCTTGGAGTTAGTTCATAAAAGTAAAGTGTTTTGCTTAAAAACTATTATCTTCTTATTAAGAAAAATCAGAATTTTAAATTCTTCTTAAAAGCTTAAGCAATAAAACCTTTTAAATAACAAACGTTTTAATAAATTTCTATAAGCGAATTCTTCCTAAGAAATAGAAGAAGCATTTCAACTAAGATGATCAAAATATTGAAAAAACCTAAATAAAATTTTTTTTTAATTTTTGTTAATTATTATTTCTCAAAAAAAACAGGGTGGTTTGAATTAGAAATTAAGTGCTTAGTTAAATTTTTTGACCTTCATACCTATATTGTTTAATATCTCGTGCAAAATAATAGTGTATTAAGCAATTCAATACTGCTTCACTTTAAATAATTTCAATATTAATATAAATGTTTTGAAAAAAAAATTTTTGTAAATTAAAAAATATTATTTTAATTTAAAACAATGTTGTCATCATGATGTCAGTTTTTTAATTTTCTAATAAGAATGGTTGTTAATAAAAATTGTAATTTCATTTTTTAACTTCTTGATTCTTAAAAAAAACCAAAACAAGTTTTGAAACTTATACACTCAAAAATTAAACATGAATATGTTAGAGGGAGGGAGTATTCTAAAAACACACAATAAAGCTATAAATGATTTTAGTTATAATATTTTCCTAGAAAGAATTTATGTTAATGTGTATGCTTGAATATGTATCTATAAGTGGAGGGTGTTTTTTTTTCATTTTATGCTAATATAACAATTCATTACCTTGGGTCGTTAATTTTTTATCTGATTAACGATATTTTTTTTAATGTCAACAACAATACTATTAGCAAGTTAATATATTCACAGACTTTTTTATTTAAATCGAAAAGATACTTAAGCAAGTATAACAAGATAATAACAACAGCAACTACAACAATATCAAACGCACTTTAAACAAAATTATTGCTTCGAAAAACTTAAGGTAAGGCAAATGAAGAGGCAAACAATTAGAACATTCTTTAGTTATACTTATATAAAGTGGCAGATAGACTTTGCCTGCTCCAAAAATATATGTTTTTTAATTTTAAGTTTTTTAGAAATAAGATTTTTCTTAAAATAAGTAAAGTCAAACTTTTATAAAAAATAACTTAACTGTTGTTTTTTAACACCAAAATAAGATTTATAAAACGCCATATGTGGACGCAAGCTGGCATTAAGAAAAATAGAGATAAAAAAAAGGATGAAAAAACAAGTAAGAGCGCTATATTCGGCTGTGCCGAATCTTATATACCCTCCACATTGGTCTTTTAATATACCCAGCCGAGTAATTTTGTACTGCAAATAATGTAATAAAAATACCTTGTGTGAGTTTTAAGCCCACAGAATACTTTACAAAATGTTAATGTTCGTATGGATAATAGAAGTAGATGAGGAACGTTTGAGGTCGACAGTAATAAAAGTTTTTGACATTATTTATAATAAAAAGTTAATAAAAATTGTTAATTTTTATGGGATGTTCTAGTCCCCCTGCCCCTCTCCAACTTTTTTTCCAAAATGTATGAATTATTAGATTATTACTTTTTGTAGAACATTTGATTGCGATATCTGTTATAGTTTCCGGGATATAGCGTATCGAAAATTTTACAAAAATTGTGAATTTGTATGGGAGCTACCCCATGTCCACCCCCAACCAAAAAAATTTTTACTTCAAAGCGTAGGTTGTGCTGTCCAATTACTTTTGGGAGAACATTTTATTTCAATATCTGTTATAGTTTCCGAGGTATAGCGCATAAAATATTTCACCAAATTTTTGCAATTGTAGGAAAACTACCACTTCCCCTGATTTTATCTGAAAAAAATTTTTCCATTATTTGGGTGCCTGCTTTAAAAGTATCCGTTTCAAGTTTTGTGGCAATAGTGACTATACTTACTGAGATATATAGGGATATATGCACGGATTTTGTCCTAAAAAAATGGGTTGTTTTGGGTTTTCACTTATATCTCGGTCAATAGTGAACCGATTTTGCTGATTTTAAATAGCGATTGTTAGCGGGATATTTCTAATCGTTTGACACCGTTAACTGGTCTGTATCTTTTTATTTGACTCCGGAAACTTGATTTCAACAGACGGACAGACGGACAGACAGACGGACAAACGGACAGATGGACAGACGGACATGGCTATATCAACTTCCCTATCTATAAGGATCCAGAATATAAAAACTTTATGGGGTCGCAAATGGATAATAAAGAAATTACAAACGGAATGACAAACTGATATATACCCTTATCACTATGCGAAGGGTATAAAAACAATTAAATCAAACCACCCAACTTCTTCTGCAATCAAAACTCATAACTATATCTAAAAGCATCTAAATTTTAAATAAGAATCTTAGAAGTTGGTTTAAAATTAAGATTTAAATTGTTTTAAAATATTTTTTAATTCTTAACAAGCATCCTAGTTCTTTAAATTTTTGCCTTAAACTCTAAATAAATAAAGAAACATACACAAATGCACACATATCTATTCACACAAATAAAAAAAGCTCTTAGAAGTAATTGTTTGGCTGTTGGCTTGTCTTTTTGTCAAAACAATTGATATATTAATATTTCTTTTAAATACAGACCCACATTTTCAATTAGACTTATTTCTCTTATTCTTTCATATCTTCTAAAATTACTACAATTGTATTTTTGCCAAGTAGGGTCGTGCTTGCCAAATCATCTTCCACAATAATCTAACAACAATAATGGAAAAATACTTTAAATATGATTTAGACGCAACCTTTTGTATTTGTTTTACTTTTAAAACATTTTAAAATATATTTTTATTACATTTAAGTAGAAGTAATAGTCCTTGCGTAAATATCCAATGAATATTTTTATGGTACTTAAAATGTCTTAAAATGTTAACGTCATTTCTTGTACTATTTTGTGCACCCTCACACTTACATTAATCTTGTACACTAAATCAAAAACCGTCACAAATCAAAATCACAAAATAAATAAGATTTCTTATACCTTTGAAAATGTAGAGCCAAAGAAGTTAAAATTGAAGAGCCAAATTAAGATCAAAAGTATAAAAAGCACCCCAGAATGAAACTTACAGATTTGCTTAGGAACTAGACTGAAAACAGAAATTATTTTCAAGGGTTTTGAGATGAGAATATTTTTTACTAAGCGTTGGATGTATATTTCCTTAAATTTTTTTTATTTTGGCAATAAAAATTTTTATTTAATATTTTTATTGATGTGTTAAATTTGTTGTCAATGTTTTTTTTCTAAGAATTGATCTTTTTAAGTCTTCTTGAAATCTTAAGCTGTGGAGGATGTTAAATGTGTAAATAAAAAAACGCTTGTTAAAAAAGTTTTCTGTTTTTTTATTTATTTAGGATAATGGTTTTATAGGATTTGGAGATATTTAAGTAAATATGTACTTGAACTTTCTCGCATATTTTTTAAAGTAAATATAATTTGAAAATTTTTTCAAGTTTTTGTTTTCATATCTTTGTTGACTGTTAAAAAAATTTATGATTTTTTATAAACGACTAACTATTTAAAAGACTAACTATTTAACTGGGTTATACAGACAGGACCATATTATATAAGGAAATGAAGACAACTTTTTTATAACTTTGAAAAGTGCTTCATATCAGACAAGAAATTTTTTTATGTGACGTATACTTGTTATATATTTAAACTCCATATTCCTTATACGCTACATTATATTTAGCAGGTAACTATTGTAATGTTCAATATTTTACAATATTTTTAGTACAAGTTATTTTCTAGTCGATATAAGGGAGCCAAACGAAATAAGCTTTTTAATTCCCGTGGTTTGGGATCTTGGGATTGGCTTTCTTAGTCGATACAAAACTATAACTTTTTTAAATAAATAAATAACAATGTTAAAGGTTGTAAATAAAGGGTATCCAAGTGATTTGCGCTTTTGTTTTTCAAGTATACAGCACTCAGGATATGGCCCCTATTACAAGCATTGCAATATGTTGGTATTAGGAAAATAGGTTATGGGAAGGAGGATAGAGGAAACAGTGTTTGTGGACATATAAATTAAATTTCTCGGTATTAACTGTGGCATGAAATACATCCTTAGGAAGCTTGTTTTGTATACGATTAACTGTCCAGTCGACAGCAAATAGGTGTGATCTTCCTGAAAAGCGCGTATTTCACACAAAGCCCAGAGTCTCAGAACATTCTGCAGATTTAATAGGGCAATGCTTAAAATTCTTATGCTAATGTTCTTTTCGTTTCTCGAAAAGATTTAACGAATGTTGTCTTTTTTAAAAATGTTCAGTTTTGTGTTCTGCTTAAAAATTGTTCTATTTATAAATTTTGACTGATATTTTTATAAAAGTTCACTCTTATTGATGGCAGCATGTATTGAAGTTTTTGCACCGTTAAAGCTCACAGGGTTGTTAGTGCCCTGAAAAATACCCGATAGTTTTATTGTTGATATTTTATTAAAGAGTAGAAAAAAACGGGACTTAAAAAAATTTTAAAAATACGAGAGTGTTAAAAATGATCATCACTGCTAATTAAAACAATGCGAATCTTTTTTTTACAAAATATATTTTCACAGAAAAATGCAAGAATTTTGACACGCGAGCTAAGCATTTTAATTATGTGCATTTTAAAAAAACAATATTTTATTTTAGAAACGAAAATACGACAAGTTTTACAATTATTACAATAATTATAATTTACTATAGATTTGAGGTTAGTCCCACTACTAAAAAATGTACATTAATTCTGGTTTCAGGTATAATGATCAGGGTTGACAGACATTTTCTTACTTTGCTTTACACCGCATACTTGGTAAAGGTATTTTGCTTTTGTGCAGATGTTTGTAACGTGTTGAGTAACGTAGTACAAGTATATCAATTGACTCAGAAATACTTCCTGAGTTGAATAAAACATAACCGTTTGTCTCTCTTACCATCTGTCGGTCCGGCTGGGTGTCCACGCATTCTTGTAATCGCAGCTTTGAAGATAGTATTTAATTAAAATTTGGCACAAATAGTTCTTTTTACATTAAGGCCAAGCGTGGTTTTTGGTTTTAACATTATCCCATTTTTTAGCATTTTCTTCATCCTAATGTTATTTTGGTGTAAGTATTTTGTAACTTCCTCAAATATTACTGTATCTTTACAAAATTTTTCATATGTGTTACAGCTTATGCTGCCAACTTATACATTAAACACAAATATTATTGGGCAGTTTTTTGATATAGCCCCCGTGTAAATACCAGCCGGAAAAAAAATTTTTAAGTAAAACTCTTTTAAATATCTTTACAAAACTTTGCATACACATATCGTGATAACGAATCTGAAACTTACCACGTCTACTACATAAATCCAGCTCCCGAAATCACATTGCCAAAAACTTATGTAATTTAAATGTTGTAAGTTGTTCATTTTTAGGCCTTACGTAGCAGGCGTTTATGGAAAAATGAAGTTAAGTCCATTCTGGAACACTGCATACATTTTGTGCAGACAATGGAGCTTAACATAAAATAAATTTCGACCAAGGATAAAGTATTACTGGAATGAATCGACCATACCTTTTTTACTTATTTTATTATTTAATATCTTAAAAAGAAACAAAAAATAAAATTTATATCCTTAGTTTTTTGCATTTTCCCTTTATATAGTTAAGTTTTCTAAAAAAAAAAACAAAATTCAATTTTTAACTTTTTTACCATTTCTCATTAAATTATTTTTTTGTTTGTTTGTTTATTATTTTATGGTTCATTAAAGCTGAAGTTAACCATAGTCTTATCAGCATTGCCATACTATTTGTTTTTGCATCATGAAATGAAGGTAATTGGAAAGTATAAATCAAAGAAAAATTGTGAAAATAAAATGATATATAGTTTTCGCATTCTTTAAAATTAATTGTACTAAAAGTCTTAGAAGCACAGCTCGTGGTGGTTTTTGTTACTTAAAAATAAAAAATAGTTTTATTCTAGTTTTATTAAAAGATTTTAAGAAGATTTTCTAATGCCCTTTTATTTTCTTTTATTTCAATATTTGGGAGCAGCGTAAATTGTTTGGCTTACAAAGGGACGAATAAAAAGAATTTATTTAACATTTATAACAAAATCGCTTAACAAATATATACCAAAACCACTTTTTTAATCTCAAAATTTTATAAAATAGAGCAACAATTATTAAATTTTTATAAGAATGATTAGCAGATGCCTTTTTTATAATAAAATTTTGTCTGTAAATGAAATTGATGCACATTTCTAACCAAGTTTGAGAGAAAATAATGTTTTTAACGACTTTACCTACGATGTTTTTCATATAAAATTAATTTTTTATAGTTCTTTTTAACTTTTTTATTTAATCTTAAAACAAACACAATTAGGTTTAAACATCCCTTGCTATACAGCGGGTCATAAAAAATATATTTTTTTGAGTTTGTAAATTACCAAAATAAAACTTAAAAAATATTTTAAAATTTTAATGCAAGTTTTCAAATATTTATATTGTTTTTTTTAATTCAAAACGATTTAGGCAAATTTGCTAATTAATTTTGTAAGAGATACCAAGTTTTTCTATTTACAAAAAATTTACTTTTTATTAAATAAAACATAACTTCCTTACACAGTACAATTTCTCAGTACAATTTCCAGATGGTATTTGTTGTCTACATGAAGCTGTCACGGGCATCATAATATTACTCCATCTCTGGCTTAACCATTATTGAGATCTAGACGTGTTTGTAAATGCATATTGGAGAAAATGGCCAATACACATACATATAATTACATTTGTATGTTCATACTTACTGTATACAAGTTTATGCTTGTATCGGAATTTACAAAATAGAGGGAAGAAGTTGAAATAAAACATTGCCTCAGGTAGAGATAAAAAAATGAAACGAAAAATTTTTTCTGATTTTTTTTTTGCTATTTTCATTTTTTATGGTTCAGGTAGCATTAGCCATCGGCATAAGTAGTAAAAATTTAAAGCGCTGTTGGCCAAAAATAAAACGAAATAATATAAAACAAGATTGTCTAATAAAACTGTAGATAAAAGGTTAAAGCAAAATTTGAATTGAAGGGAAGGAAAATAAAATATATTTCATTATATTTTTCAAAAATCACTTTAATTAAAATTAGTATCTTTTAGTTTTTAAAAGGCTGGTAATATTAAAAAAAAATCAATGAAGAACTCCAATACTAATTTGGATTGTCTTAGGGGATGACACGCATTGTATTGTGTTGGTAGTAGGAAGGTAGAGTATGGGAAGGAAAATACAGGGAACACTACTCCCTGGACATTTGATTAAAGTTTGTCGATATTAACTGTAAGAGAAAAGACATATTGATGAACATTTTCCCACATGCAGACCGTGCGAATTTTTTCTGTAATGCATAGTGCGATAAAGTTGCCAGTCGACCACAAATGGTTGTGCCCTTCTTGAAAGGACATTATATCCAAAAAGTCCTAAGTTTCACTGACTTCTTCAGGGAACATTTTATTATAGTAAAGATAAAATAGTGAAAAAATGACATATGCCCAAGCAAACCAAGACAATAAGACACACCGATCTTACAGATCAGTATCTTCGGCCGTTCCTGTACGCGATTAAGTAGCTCCAACTAGGCTTTGGAGCACCAGCCCGTGCATAAGAATTTTAATCTATTTTGTGTCAAATTAACGACACTAAGCGGGGCTCTAGTGTAGCTCATTTTCTGACAGCTTTTAGTTATTGTGGACGATATGTAATAGTTATTTCATTCATTAGTTTTCTTTGCTTGGTAGTTATTTTTGCTGCTGCATCACCTATATCGCAGTAAGATGCAACTTAAATGAACATTTCGCAAAAGTTTCATCCCTACGCTCCGTAGTAACTTTTTCAAAATATGCTACTTTTGTAGATAAATATTTAAGGTTTTTAGATAAGTGTTTATACGAACTGTAAGCATAGATGCCAGATTTGACGATTTATCGTCATTTTGACGTTTTTTGGCCACAAAAAATGGCTTTTGACGATTGGACGATTTTTGCCTTGAATTTGACGATTTTTATAAAGGTGTTTAGCCAAAACCTAAAAATTTCGTTTGTATAAGTATGACTCTAAAATATCATATAATCTCGCAACAGTGGTACCAAATGAAAGGTGCATAAAGGTCCTTCAGCCTTAATACTCTACGGTACACTATATATGTATATCCTTTGTATTTGGCTTAAAAGTACAAAAAGAAAAAACAAGTGTCTTCCGCTTCAAAACCCCATTTTTAGCAATTCCATATTAGCTATTATGTGTTTATTTAAAAATATTAAAAATGTTTTTAGTTAAATTAGAAATAGGATCCTTAAAAAGTAATTTCTGTAAAAAAATATTTGTTTCAAATAAAATCTGTAAAAAATTTCTTAAGTATTTGCGTTTTTGAATTTTCAGTTTTTTTTTGCTTTGAATGATGAAATTTTGCCTTTTTTGTTACTACTTTTGACGCACTAAGCACTTTGTTTTCCCCTTTTTTAATTATTATTAGCTAAAAAAGTAATTAAAATTATACATTTTAGTGTTGACGATTCTCTGACGATTTCCAAAACTTGTTTTGACGATTTTGACGATTTTTTTCCAAATATTTGACGATATTGGACCAAATTTATCTGGCAACTATGACTGTAAGACTTATTTTTTAATTCACATATATTCTTTTTGAGCATGTTCTTATTTTGTACTTGTTTAAAATGGTGTTTGTGGCAAATGTGAAAAGTTCAATTTATATAAAAGTGTCATTTTGGCAATAAAATTACATTTTCTAAATAAATTCATGCATAATATAAAATTATTATTTTAATATTTTATTTTTGTGTATTAAAACAAAAAAATGTATTGTTAAAATGTTTGCAAGTTTTAAAAATTAACTTTGTAACAAACTTTCATTTAGGGCTGCCAAAGATAATCAAAACATTTAGTTCTTACATAAACAGTGAACAATTTGAAGTATTGCAAATCTCTAGAGATATTTTTAACGCTCAAAATCCTTGGTTTTAGCACCTTAATTTAATTTTACCGACCAACTGAGATTAAGTTTTAAAGTCTGTTAAAGCATGCCCTTCCCTTCGTCTGGCTGGGTGACTACATTCTTCGAGTACAGCTGACATTTGTTTAAGGATATTGAGAAAATTTGGAGCAACTATGTTTTTTTTATGTACGGAAACAAAGTTTACTTAAAACGTTTAGGATCGGCTTTTTTTTTACAAAGATCTTAAGCAAATATTACCAAGGAATAGGTATTTGAGCTATAACTGCCATGAATATTACCCATTCTACACACAACACAGATTTAGAATTTTACGATTAATCTATTTTTTCTCATAGCCCTAAAACAAATTCTTTTCGGAAACTGGGATGATATTGTCCTGCATTTACGTTTTACACATTTGGTATTTAAGTTCAATAAAATTATATATTGTAAAAACAAAATATTATCGAATTTAACTTCGTTAGTTGTTTAAATCTAAAAACAGTTCGATTAGTCCTTAATTTTTTTATTAAAATTTTTAAATAAAAATTATAAAATTTAAGTTTAAGAGATGCAACAGTCAAAGATTAAGTTTTAAATATCAAACGATTTAAAAAAAGTGTTTTGTTTCATGTTAAACTTGTGTTTTAATATGCATCGAGTATCACACTTGTGGTTATTTTAACCTTATTTTCCTTCTTTTCTATATTTCATCTAAATTAACACTAAAGTGTTACGATAATAAGTGTATAATAGAATTATAAAGTGGTGTTTGGTTTAAGCTAAAATTTATTTTAGCATCGAACGTATCATAGCTGGAATAAAATTGTCAATGTGGAAGTGTGAACAAGAACAGTGGGCATGGAAAAAAATACTTTTATTGCAAGTTTCTGGAAAAAAACTCTTTTTTTTAATATTTAAATTCTAATTAACATAAAACATAGAACTTGATAAAAATCTTGTGGCAAGAAAAATTTTTATGCAAAATTTTGCACTGAACTGTTGAAATCATTGTTTTTTTTTCATTGAAAAATCTTAAAATTTTTTGTTAAGTTTTATTGACAAAAACTGTTTTGTAAACGTCTTTCACGCTCTAAAACAATAGCTTTTAACGCAATTATTATTTTTTAATTGCAAGTTTACACAACTGCTTAATTTTTTTTTTTGCTTTTGCTGCATCAGTAAGCCCTTTGCCTAGAAGTATCTCACCGCCTACTCAATCAAATATATTTTTCGTATTTTTGTATACTTCATAACTACCCTACAGGGAAGTGGACTGGTCCAAGACCATTGATGTGAACGGGTTCTTAGGATAGCGGCTGGTTCTAGTTCTTGCACTTCATATTAAAGGAGCCTGTCACATTTACATTGCGTTGTCATTGGAGGGGGCAATTGGTTCAAAACTAACACCTGAGAACGGGTTACAGGTTTATCCTCTATAAGCAAATTTTACATTCATTTTTTAAGATCCTGTTCGATCTACTTTGTTTGTATTTACGCGTGTGTGTGTGTATATATAAACAGATGTATGCTTATGTGTAGGGGCCAGTATTTCTATTTTTTCCCCTAACCTCTTTTACACCTTTTAACTAGTAACTTGATTTGTGCCTTTTTAACCAATAAATACCAATAACTTTTGTCCGATTCATGTTTTGTACCTGTAACAGGACCAGTACGCCGACCAATTGACTCCCATTTCCCGCAGAGTACTTACAAACTTAGCCAGCATAGTCTTGTTAACGAATTAAAAGAGTAAGTAAATATTTGGAGGAGAATTTTACTTAAGATTAATAAGGCATCATGCTGCTTAATATAAAAAAACATTTCTCCAAGGAAGGGTTACCAGCTTGCTCATCCAGATTTTATTTCTTATAGCAAATTTTTGTCTAGACACCTATTTTAGGCAGCAGGGGCAGAAAGTAAAAACAATTGTTAAGACGATTGCTCCGCTAAAACTATAACTACTGCAACCTGTTCAAGGGTCCCAAAACGGAAACCAAGGACCTCTCACACTTTCAGTGGGATCAGATACAGACTCTGGTAAAACACGAATGGCGTCCGTAAAACTAATGCATGCTAACACTTTTTGCTACTGAAGCAATATAATATCGCAAAGACCTTACAAAAAACTTTAGGAAAGGTCTATGTCAATATAAATTTATATTTTTAGCAGTTTATGGTAATAAAAATTTATAAAAATTTCTGTTTTTTAATTCACGGTGCCCTATTATATGCAATAAAGCTAATTATGTTCAGTTGCAAGATTGCAAAGGTTAACTACGTTTATATAAAACCATACCCACAACGACAAAAAGCAAGAAAAATATTAGCTCTTCTGCTTCTTTCATTTCCCACTTCTGCATAAAGCAAATTAAGAAAATTATGTCAGGGTTTATACTAGAAAGCCACTAAATAAGATCAACAATTTTAAATTCAATTTTAAATATTTTTTTGAAATTTTATTTATATTTATTTACTTGTTTCAAATTCACTTCCTTTCATTTTATGAATACTAGTTTAATTAGTCAAGCAAAATGTATATGCAAATTGGTTTTATAAATAAATCAACTGATTGACTGGACTACAGATTTGCTGCAATAAACCATTTTCTCATTTTGTCACTGAATAAGAAACTTTTAAAAATTTGAGTGAAAACTTGACTTGTATTTTATATCTGTCATTATGACACAAAATCAAATATACCAAAAATCCAATTAGAAGGATATTTATTATGTAAACGAAATACTTGTGTACATGAACTAAGAGAGTGCTTGTGTTTATTTCTATGCACACAAACACATACACAGAAGCACGCCTGTATACAAATCTAAATGTTAAACCAACTCTATGCTTAAAGGTAAAGATGTGTTAAATAAATTCATACTTAAGTTTATTTGTTCAGTCTGTGTATGTGTGTAAGTATGTGGTTGCGTAATACATTATTGTGCTTCTGCCATGACATAAAACATCAAATTATGCATGCAAGTGCATATATGTTTAACAATAAAACTTTACGGATGCCTTATGGCTGTCAAACGAACAAACCAAAAGGAAGAAGGTTTGACAGAAATTGTATTTTTAGTAAAATTTCAAATCCCCAAATTAGAATTTTTTTGAAAACAAAAGTTTGTTTGCTTAAACTCAGACTCTTAAAATTGAGTCGTAAAATTTTGACAAGAAAAATTAAGTTTATGGTCATTGAGAGAATATAAATTTAGCCTTTTTTACTTTTTCTATTTTGACGTGAAGTTTGAGACACTAATTTTTTCCTTTTAATTTTTCCTTTTATGCCCAGGAAAATACCTAACTTCATATAATAAAAGAAAAAAGAATATTTTCTTAATACTACGACATGATAGTCATTTGACAATTTAAAGGTTTAAAAATCGAGTAAATATACGGCCAAAAAAGAATAATTGTCAAGGTAAATTTATGGCTACAGCACCAAATGATTGTGTGCTCTAAATTATACATAAAAATTTCGTTTAAGAAACCTATTGTTTTTGAATACGCCCCTTAGTTTATTTAGGGCTTGTTTAACAATCTTCTGTGAATTAAAGATTAATTAGCCATTGTGACCAATACCGTTTGTTTGTTAAAATTTTAGATTCGGATACAGAGTAAAAAATATTACAACATACCTTAATAGCGCATACACAGAAAAAATGACGACAAACTAATTGTCATATTATTAGCCAAATTGTAAATACAATTACTTTTTTTTATTAAATTGACAGTAACAACTAAAATTGTAAATACAATAAATACATTTGTTACCTGCCGTCGTAACATATTTTTAAAATTTAAAAAATCTATGTAAAAATTTGAAAGTATAAGCAAGTACAAGCGGCTTAACAAACATAACTGGAAATAGCTTTAGAAAATAATAAAATATTTTTTTTATTGCTTGATATCAATTGCCATTTTTTTCTTTGTAATGCTTTCTAAAACTGGAAATTTTAAGCTCATCATAAACATTAACAAAATAGTTGTATCTTAATTTTTTTATATATATTTTTAACTAAGTAAATATTCCTATCTTTAACGCTTATATCATGAGATTCAGATTTTAATCATTTCCTGCACAACCTATAAAGTGCTTTGACCATTAAATTAACAACACAAATATACTTTAGTAAAAGCATTGACAGAATTGACAAAATTCAAACTGCACACTTATTACTTAATTATATGCACTTAAGTGTATGTGCATATGTAATGTAATTAAATGCAATAAACACATACTAATAAAGTACAATCAACACAAAACACACAAACAAATATATATACTTACTTACTTAAGTAAAACATATTAACATATTACCCAAGACATGATATGTTGCATTTTCGAGAGCCCTTAGCAACAAATGTTGTGCATTTCGATGTCTTGTGAAGTCTGCTATGATATTGTGACCAGACAAAGACATGACAACTTGTAAGCTTTATAAAATCACTTAATTATGGGAGAGAAAATTAGATCAATATTTATTTAAAAACAGTGGGATTCAAAATACAGCAAAATAATAATTCGTTGCTTTGATTTATAGTTGTTCTTCTTTTTTTAATATATATTTTTACTTTAAATTTTTTTTTGTTTGGTCAATCGAATGCCAATATCTTTGTTAACTTTTTTCTGTGTATTTCCAGAAACATTCTGAGACCAGGGCTGTCAGTTTTAGCGATTTAACGCCAAATGTGGCGATTTTTAAGTGCTCTTGGTAAATAAAATTAAGGTTTCACGCCATGGCGATATTGTTGGCGATTATTTCAACAAACGGCAAACTTTTTAAACTAACTAAAGAAATGATAAACATATTTAATACAAACACTGTGTATGTTATTCAAAATGACACAAATGAAGCGGATAAAGCTGAAGGTTATAGTTTACTAAATGCATCTTTTTAAGTTTCTTAAATAAAGTGCTACAAAAGCAAAAAAACATTTTTAATTTTTATATACATACATACATACATACATACATACATTAAAAAACTATACTCAAGGTAATATTAACAAAACTCGTAAATTACTCCTTTTTGTATAAAAATAACAATTGTTTTAACCTAAGCAAAGTTTTTAATATTTAACAACATGTTACTTAACAAAATAATTACCATTCAACGTATGCTCTTGGTTATATTTACATATTTTTAATTATTTTTTTGAATTTCTTGGTGTACAAAAAAATTTAATTTTTACTTTAATTAAATAGATATTTCTTTTTACTTTATTTATTTAATAAAAAGTATTAATATTTCATGTTTATTTAAGTAAAATAATTTTTGAGTTTTTTTCGTCAAAAGCAATAGATTTTTTAATAACCGTTCTGGCGAATAAGCCCCTTAAAATTACTGACAACCCTGTCTGAGACATAAAAACGTTGTTGACATACATACATTGATATGCATGTGTGCGTACAAGATTGCATGTTATATCACCCTTTAACACAATGTAAGCCAAAAGTGTTTCCGTCGAACGCTAATCGTATTTTACATGTACACAGCACGAGTGTCCAAAAAAATCACAACAAATAGAGCAGAAAAAAAACAAAATACAAAGCACAGGTTAATATTGCATTTCTCTTTTACATCATACATGTACTCTCGTTGGGCAACGCTGATTCAATATCATTAAGCTGTGTTATTCCAATAAATCTAATTATTGCCTGCTTAACATTTAACTAACATTTAATTTACTGACACAATTGCTTTGAGGAAAAATTTCGTTAAAATCTTGTATTAATAATAATATAGAAAATGCAAGGAACAAAAAAAAAAAGATATAAGTTACGAGTAAAAATATGTATATTCTAAGTACTTATATATTTTTTGGGAAAACTTTTTTCCCTTCATTTTGTTACAAAAATAAAAAAAAACTGCATAAAATAACTTGACTGCATTCATGCATCATGCCACCAATATTGTCTAAAGGCGTCAGCCTTAATGTGTATTAAAACAGTTTTAAGGGCTTGTAAGTGCTAACTTAATATTTTTTTTTTACAAAAATAGACCCTAATGAGAAAAAACCGCTTCTAGAATTTTGAATTAGCATTTGAGCTTCGAAGGTATTTATGTATATACATATACATTTGTATACATCCTTGACCTCCACTCTGTGGGTTTGCCTGCTAAATGAATAAACAATAATTTAAATATTACCTTAAGCTTAATTACATTAAAAAAATATTTTTAGTACATACTTATATGAATTTGTTATATTGATTAGTTTTTCTGACCTTTTTTAACATCAAGTCAATTATTTTAACTTGATATTTTCAATACACTTCGCAAACACTGACTCATTTGTCTTGTGCTCTCTTATAATGATTTTTAAAACTTAATTCTTTTCATACATACATGCAATCACCATTAATTAATAACAATTAAATTTCAATATACTAAATCATATTTTATACTTTCGAAAATGAGCTTTTAAGCTGCACCTTTTAAAAAGGATTCAATTTGTTAACCATAAATTTAATATGAAAATTTATTAATCGTTTAGGTACACATAATTTTTAAAGCATTTAGAAAAATATATCATTTACATGGAAAGCTGCAAAAGTAACTTACAAAAAGTTAAAGTTGTTGTATTCTCGATTTTTTTTGGCATTTTTATTCGCAGTAAAATTTTGTTTTTGCAAAATATTAAAATTTATGTTGTAGAAAAGAAAGAAGAAAACTCTTAAAATAAACTTTGCAAAAGGAAGGAGAAAAAATTTTAAAAGAAGAACAAACATACAAACAGGTACATATATATGAAAGTAAAAAATAATATAATTTAAAGTATGAAGGCAACTGAAAGTGTAGAGTAAGCTTCAAAAAGCGAAATCAAATAAGTATATTCAATACCCGTGGTATGTAAATAAAATTACACGTATATGAAACATTTTACCTTTGTATTTTAAAATATGAATATATGTTTGCTCGTATGTGTACTCAGGTAAATGTGATGAAATATTGAACGCTTTTCAATAATATTCATATCATTTTTCATACTTTTTAGCTTCTAAAGTAATGATAATTTGATTTGCTACCTTAAACATATTTAAACATGTTTCTAGTTGCATATAAGTATAATAAAGATAAAATTTTATATATTATATCTACATAACGTTACCTTATAAGAGAAAGGTCCTAACTGGTATTTTGCAAAACGATATTCTTTTGGCTAATTTTACCAAAGGAGCAGACCATTTATCGAAATAAACGAAAATCTTGGCTTATGGAAAAGTGCTAGTTAGGGCCTTTTTAAATAAAGGGAGCGTTGGATATGTGTATTTTATAAAAAATATTTGCTAAAGCAAAAGAGAATAAATTTAATTTAAGAATTGGAAATATTTTACTTTGGTTTAGCTTTTAAAGGTCTTACACATTTAGAGTACACACCCACACCACATAGGTGGTAGAGTTTTTATGCTTTTGTTAAGATATTTTTAATGCACAAAAACTAATGGCCTGAGACGCAGCTTGAAAAACACTAATAAACCACTCCCTCATTAGAATCCCTTTTTTAAATTGAGTTAAGTACGTCCGTTCCTGCTGGGTGTCAATGTATTCCTGCAAACAGACTATAGGTAGCAATTTTAGGGATATTTTGATAATATTTTGCAGAGATAAGATTTTTGGTACCGGTACTGTGGTTTCTGCTGATTTTAGCTTAATTCTTTGATATAGCCCCCATGGAATGTCCTCCCAAAGTAAGCATTCTAGGCCTATAACTATGCATATGTTTCTAACTTTATATCCTCAAAAAGTGCAGTAAATATAAATATTACCTCTGCCTAACCTGCGTTCGATGCTGTAGTGTATGCTATGGTCGGGCTTGATCGACTATAACTTTCTTATTTGTTTTTAAAATGCGTTATCTAACACGAACATATTCTCGTTTATTATAAAATTTGTCATTAAATTGTACTTTAACAATTAATGTAGCTGTTATAATTATTTTATATTTTTCTTTAATTCAATCATAGGCTCATTAGAGCTGCGTTTCAGGCAAATCCTTTAACAACATATTTAGTGCTACTAAACTGTTGTTAATTTTTTTTATTGCAAAATATATAACACAAACTCATGCACATAAATTTGGACACGCTATAGAAGGAAGATAAAGTAAGTCATTATAATAAATTAAATTTACACGCAATAGCAAATAACAAAGATAAAGCATGTCATGCTTGTATGCGTGTAGAAACAAGTTAAAGCTTTCGATAAAAAAAATTATTCTCTCTTAATTGACAACTATTTTATTAGAAAAAGTTAGTTTTTCTTCGAATGCAAAACGTTTTACAAAAAATAACTTTTCTCTTTAATAAATATATATATAGATAAAAGGAAGAGTATTTAATATGTCTGGTAGTTTAATTTTAAAAGTAAATAACCTTTGGAAATATACTTGACTTTGTCGGTGAATGACATATATGCACGAAAACTCCTTCTATTTTGAGAAACTTATTATAAAGTTTTATTTAAAAAGGAACAAAAAAAGGAATTGACAACCTATATGGAAAGTTATATGCTGCCAACCATATTAACTATTAATAAACCAAATGGCATCCCGTAGTTTTCAATCAGTTAACTTGGCAAGACTATCGTAGAAGCGCTCTTCTAACTACGTCTGATGATGGATTTGCAGTATTGGACGTGAGGTTAAAATGTTTTTTATTTCCTACCATCAACGTGTATACGGCAAAAAATTTTTCTATCACTGGTTATATATATATATAGACATACAAATTTTTACTCTTCTTCTGGGAATTGCCCACATTTTTTTGATGATATAGAAATCTAAGAGCCAATATTGCCGATAACCTAAAAACAATGCAACTTATTGTATATTTTTTTTATTATAGCTTTTCTTTCAATAGAGCCTCGATAAAAGATAACTTGCTTGGTCCTGTGCTTGTGAAGTTTTTGTTAGAATAGTAGATCTTTGATTTTTTTTTTATCTAATAGGAAGCAAATTGATGTTCTTCTACCAAAAAAGTACACATATTATTTTGGGAACACAAAAGGTGTTCTACCTAATATATCGCTCTTTTACTTCAAGACAGACACAATGTAACAAAAACGATAATAAACTTTAAGAAAAAACTTAACGGTTCTTCTTTAATATTAAAAAAAACCAAATATATTTAAAAAAATTTTTCCAACGCAGATTACTATGTTTTACTTTAAGTCCACAAACTTTTGATATTATAGGAACTTTTAAATAAGTAAAAATTTGTTTAACCTTAGAGCGCACTAGCTCACCGGTCTACTGGGCATCCTTTGCAATTAGCTGTGTATTTCCAAAGTAAATATCTTCTGTATTATGAAGAAAATAAAATTTTTAAATAAAATTATTTTTTTTTCGATTACAAAACTATACAAAAAATATATTTATTTGTACCTTCCTTTTTATTTAGGTATGTACTAAAAATATTTCGAATTAAAAGTCGGAAAGTATTCATAAATATATGTCACTATTTTCAGCAAAGTCATAAGAAAAATATTATGTTTTAAAACTAAAAGTTTTCAAATATCTATTAAATTTAGCTTAGTTTTACTATCATTACTAAGAAGCTAATGTTCATTGTAATACAAGTACTAATTTTGCCATGTATAATGTTGTTCTTATGTTTGCTTATTACTCATAAAAGTGTCTGTTGTACAACGCCCGATTGTGATTATAAGAGCCCTTCTATTTTGTTGTATTGTAAACTTTTTCAAAAAATTTTTACAATTTTCAATTGCTTGTTTTATGATTCAGTTTCGAAGGGTTATATAAGGGGAGCTAGTCCCAGGAACTTTTAACCAAAAATTTTGGGATCTTTTGCGATTGAAAAATGCTGAATATAGGATTTCACGGATTATATTATACTATACTGTGAAGATTCTTTTTCCCTCATATAAAACTAAATGCTTATGCATGCATATATATAACTATGTTTGTTTAAAATTTTTTTTACAAAATTTTTTTTGGGTTTCTGTTTTCAAAAATTTAGTAAATGGTTGATTTTATGTATGCACTTCTTTGTAAAAAAGAGAATATAATTTAACACCAGTGTTACCACCAACGAAATGCTAAATTACACATGGATCAACCCAAAATTACACATGAAATTACGAATTACACATGCTTTTTTAAAAAAGGCCTTTTTTTCTCCTAAAATTAATAACCCAGCAAAAACTTGCTCTAAAATTAGTTAAAATCCCAAAAACTCTTACTCATTAGCATTTTAACACATTATTTTAACATGGCGATGACATTGGAGGCAAGTACTTACCATGCTCGCTTACAAAGAGGGAGTTAAATAAGTACTTACCATCCTCGATTACAAGGAGGGACTTAAATAAGCTATTACTTTATTGGCATTATAATAATCTTTTTCTGTTGCCCCCAGTTATTCATTATTGCATTAAAAATGTTTTTCTGTGATGTTTTACGTTTTTTTAATTTTATACTCTTCACATAGTGATAAGGGTATATATGAGTTTGTCATTCCATTTTTAATGTTTACAATATTTATTTTACACCCCATTAAGTATAAATATTTTGGATTCTTATAGATAGGTAAGTCGTTAAAGCCATGTCTGTCCATCTGTGTGTCTTTTGAAATCAAGTTCCAAAACCCTAAAAAAGTCGCTCAAAAATATTCAGAAATATACCTGATTTAATCGCTATTTAAAATCAGCAAAATCGGTTTACTATTGACCGAGATGCAAGCGAAACTCTAAAATAACCACAAAGGTTAGCACAGATACTTTGAAAATAGGGACCTAAATTAGGGAAAAAATTTTTTATGTAGAAGCACAAATTTTGGGAAGAATTTATCAAATCACAGCTATAGAAGTCAAGTGTTCTACAACAAGTAATTTTACAATAATACCTACATTTTGGAAAACAAATTTTTTGAATAAGAGCAGGGAGAGGAGCAGCCCCCATTCAAATAAACTGTTTTTGTAAAATTTTTGATACGCTATATTTCTCAAACTATAACATATATCGACTTTAAATGTTCCACAATAAGTAATTGGACAATAATGCATACTCTTTAGAAAAAATACGAAGGAACAAATTTAATTAACTTTTAATACGAAATAAGTTGAAAACTGTTGGCCTTAAACCTCCTACATGGTATTTCTATTATACATAGGTACAAACATTATTTTCTAAAGTTTTCTACTTTTAAAACTAGAATAGCTATCGACTTTAAGCCCGGTACAAAGTATTTTTATTATAGTATATATTTCTATTACGAAATAACTCGGTTAGATCAGATGGCCATAAAAAGATCAGTGTGAAGGGTATATTAGATTCGGCAAAGCCGAATAAAGCGGTCTCACTTTTTTTTTAATACAAGTGTAAAAAACTTTTAATATATATAAAAATAATAATAATTATCAAAAATGATAAAATTTTAAATTACACATGAATTACACATGCAACCAATTACACATGGGCTACACATGAAACGAAAAATTACACATGAAATGTGTAATTACACCTAAGGTGGCAACACTGTTTAACACTTGTTTCGAAACTTAAGATTTCAAAAAATTCCGATATCCTGAAAAAATCCTGGAATTCCGATTTTTTAAATTTTAAAATCCTGAATCCTTGGATCCAAAAGAAGTCCGATTTGACATCTCGTAAAATGTTCTCATGTTGGACTTAAACAGTATAAAACATAATTCACATAAACACCCTGGCGTATTAGTGATATTAACTACCACTTAGAAATTTTACATGTTGCGAATACGTTTAGTGTACAAACTTATTTGAATTTAAATATACTAAAGTACATGTATGGATGCTTATATTTGTTAAATACGTAGCGATTTAATATCAAATAAACAGTGCAATCTTAAATTATGCAAAATGTTGCAACAAAATCTTTTACTTTTTAATTTAAAATTATAAAATGTTGTTTCTAAAAGAAGAAAAAGCAACACGCCCACATCTTAAAGAAGTATTTGGTAAAATTTTAGTTTTAGTATAATCTTATAATAGTTTTTTGTAATAAAATATTCATTCTCTTTATTATTTTTTAAATTTTGTTTTATTTATAAAGCACTTAAATAGTATATTTAGATTTTATAGGGTTTTTTTTACCATATTTAGAAAAATATTTGCATGTACTTTTATTTAGTTTAGTTTGAGATTAGTCAATTTATATCCTGTTTTTGATTGTCATTTGCAGGAAAAATTTGTAGTAAAAAATGAACGTCTATTATAAGCATCCCACATATTAAGCAAAAACATTAAAAATTTATTCATATCCGCATGTATTTCCACGTGCTTATTTCTACGTCAACGTGTAATATCTTGTTTAGTTAGAGAATAAAACGTAATAAAATTCGATATATTTTTGCATGATTGCTTTAAGCAAATACATGTTTTTTACGAATGTACACGTAAATACAAGTAAACATATAAATACATATATTTATGAGAATGTATGTCTTATGATTAATCCAGCTCATGGTTATAAGCACTGCCTTGTATAGTTGACAGCATGATGGTATTGATTACACGTTTATGTTTGGCTACAAATATATGAAAAAGTAAATTTAAATATTTATGTGAAAGAAATAGTTGATTTAATATTATTCGGAAATAATTTGTTTTGTTCAATTTAAGGCGAACACCTTAACAACACTTATAAAAAAAATATACAAAATATATTAATTTATTTTAAATTGTATTTATAGGCTTAAAGAAAAAAATTTTCAACGTTTTTTAAAATTGCAATTATAAATTAAGCTTAAGTTCGAGCACTAATAAACTCTTATTTTTTTGCAAATTTGAACATATATTTCTTTTATATTTTTCTTTTTATAAGCGTTAGTTTTAAAAAAAAGATTATACTGGAAAAGACATTTTTTATGATACTAGCCAAATAGAAATGCATTTGTTTAAAATTAAAAAAAAAACAAAATGCTATGTTAAAAATCATATTTTTAAATAAAGTCACAACAGTTGTTACCATAAAAATACCTTTTCCGATATTATTTTTTCTCAATTGTCAAATTTAAAAATAAAGTTTGAAATTTAAAATTCACGTCAATGAAAAATTATATTATTTTTAATGGTTTGAAAACAACCTACCTTTATAAGAAAGTAAATCACGATTTAGTATTACATTTAATATTATTACCAAATCAAATTGGAATAGTTTTGTTCAAATATATTGATTCATATGTATATTAAATTGCATGTCAGTTAGCATCACCGTTATTGAGATGTTCGTTCTTATTGTAAGCAATATTGAAATAACCACTGTTGACTTAATCGTAATAATCATGAAGTATGAAATAAAACAGACATAAAAAATTAAGCAAGAACGTAGAATACAGAGAATAGCAAAATCACATTTTTTCTTGATTTAATCTGATGCCAAAATTTCAAGTGATTTGAATGAGTTGAATAAAAATCTGCCTTGAATAAAATTAGCTTCGTTTGGTCAAAGCATGAATTTATTCATTGTGAATTTATTCATTGTGTGAGTTTTACTCACATGATTGAATTTAACAAATAAACGGTGGCTAGTGAATAAATCAGAGTAAACAAAACTGTGAAAGAACCAGAGTTGCCGTCGTATAAGTTTTGAACGACACATATATTTAGTAAATTTTTTAGGATACTTTTTTATACAAATAACAGCTAAAATAAGTAGTTATAATTTTTTTTACTCATTTTGAATTGAAAACTGTAAGTTCAGAAAGGGGAAATTATAAACTGTTTTTTAACTATTTCCAGATTTACATAATGAGTTTTTTTTTTAAATTATTATTAATTCTCTTTTAAAGTTTCTACGTATTTTATGATGAATTTTCGCGTTAAATTTTTTAAGGTCATCGACGTGTACGCTTTCTGTTTATTTTACAAACAAACCAAAGCTATATAAAATAAAAATTAACCTTTTAATAAGTTTGTTAATATAAGCCTGAAATTTGTAAATTTATGGTGAAAGCTATTGTAGAAGGTTTGCAAAGAAATATTTATTCAAGAAAAGTAATCCTTTGTGACAATATTGGCAATCAGTGTTTATAAAAAGTTTACAAGTCTAATGATACAACAAGCTTACAGAAAAATTAACTAAATTTTTTCACTTTGTTTAAAATAAACCAAAAAGAACTGAACAGTGGTGACTATTTTAAAAGCTTAAAGTATATTGTTTCAGGATCTTTTATAAATTTCCAATACTGGGCGTTTTTAACGGATGCGGGTGCTAGCGGTTTCCAAAAATTATTTAAATTTTAAATTTCTGGCTGTTATAAAATCTCTTAAATAGCTAAAAACTGCGTTTCTTTAAATTGGATGATTTGATGTTTTAAAAATCGTATATAATGGACAAATTATGTACTTCGCTTGCATTTGTCCACTGCACATTAATGAATTTTTTCTGTTAAAATTGTGTATCTGGGAATAAATTACGGCAATTGATTCGAATCGAAATTTAAAAATTTTTATTAGAGTTCCTATATTTAAAGCATTGACAACTCTATCGATCGAATTGAATTTCGATTCGAGTCGAATGCCGTAATTTGCCCCCTGGTTTTTTTGTACTTTTGCCAAAGCTATATAAATGTTGTCATAAGCTGATATTACAAATTGCTAAAAAAGAAAGCGCTGGATATTTGAAATACAAATAAATAACATAACATCAGCTTTTTAGAATTTTATCCAAATTTTTTTTTGTTTTTTATGCATAAATGTTTAAGAAAACATTAACTTGATTGTAATTATGCATAACGCTTAATCAATTCCATGTTTAAAAGTATCAAAATTTAGTTTTTGATAAATTAAACGCAATTATTTAAACAGTTATAGCGAAAAAAAAAGTTTTTTCTAACACTTAGCACTGTTTTTGAAACCTTTAGTGCCAAACAAGAAATATGACAAGAACTATGGCAAGCCTTCGCTATAGACGACTGGCACCGTTAAAGAGAAACGACTACGTCAACCAACGTTAAACCATGAGCCTGGCGCCATTTTTTTGTCTGTTATTCTCATTAAGTACAACATCCCTTAAATGCTATGATTTTTTGTTCAGTTTCACTCACTGATGCTGATATGATTGAATTTATGTTGATTTTTTTGAACGTTGAATAAAATCAAAATTCCAACAACAACGGCTCGAATGAAATGATTTAAAATCAAGCATTGGTTTGTGTCATGTGATACGTTTGAACAAAATGACAAAACTGAATAGGTTTTCGTATCATGATTTAATCATGAATAAATTTTATTCTGAGTAAGCCAGTCTCTGGTAGAATAGTAGTGCACAATATACAATAAGGGATTCACAAGGTGTTTTATTCATCCTTTTGTCATAAAATTTTACAATGGTTTAAACACCTTTACCAACTATTGGACACTGGGCACATGTGTATGTGGAGTTGTTGTGACAATTTAATAAGCATAGTAAACGACGCAGTATTTTTTAAGAACTATTTTTGTATATAAAATTTTATAACAATATGACACTAGAACATAATTTAACTCCTTGTGAATCCTAGAAATATATTTATTTATCTGAAAAATTGATAACCAGTGGTTAAATTGATTAAGAAAAATTTTTTTTAAATTACTGTTAAAAAGTTTAGAGCTTATTTTGAACCAAAAGGACCACCGTCCATTACCATTATTAAAAAAAATTAAAATCTCAGAAACTTTATTTTAAATTTCAACTAAAAAATTTAACTAAATTTGGAATCTATTCTCTATTTTAATACACGCAGCTTTCTTAAGCCCAAGTAGCAAACTTTACAGCAAAAATAATTTTAAATCCCAAAGGTAGCGGGAGATCGGGCTTTACTAAAAGTTTAGGAGATAAAATAAAACATACATATGCCCACATGGTTTTATCACTGCAAGCTAAAATCTGTAAAACAAAACAATTTCAAGAAGTTTTCGTTGAAAATTTTTAACCCACTGTTAAAATTAGCAACGCAAGCAACCTTCGATACTATTCCTTTAAATATATTTTTTGAGCTGAAACTGTTTCCACGATATCATCAAACAATCACGGTTTCAATTTACAGAAATCAATTTTCAAACCGTTTGCATTTCTCGTATTCAATAAAGGAAACTGGTAACAACAATTTGCCTTAAGCATGATTTCTGTTTTGGCATTTGTAAAGAGTTTGATGAATTTACAAATATAATTTACCGAAATGTTTACATCCCATATTTAAAACGTATTATTTTACATCTACGTAAGTAAATATTCCTATCGCTACTAAAAAGGAACTAGATGATTGTCTTAACCAAAAAAAAAAAAGTTAATAGCTAGTTTTGCAAAAACCTAAGAAGAAGGAAGGCTATAAAAAATGTTCTCTTTAATTATTAATATTTTCTTTATTAATTTACATAAAATAAAAAAAAAATTCTATCTAAAGATTTTTAAAAAGAATTTTCTAAAAATATTGTATTAACAGTGGCCAAAAGTAATTATTTATTTGATTATTATTTCGGAGAGATTTTTTTAAAGATTTTACTGGGTTTGTGGTAGAAAATATATTTTGCAACATTTACGTAAAATATAAACGTGTTTTAATCTCTGTGTAAAGTATGCACAAACAACTTTTTAAAGCCTTGCACACGAAATTCTTTTGCTCAATTTAATAATACATTTACAAATTGGCAACATTACAGAATGCATAAATGCCAAAGAAATAGTGCAGCATCAGCAGCAGCAATATAAGGTTACATGATTGAATTGATAAATAATAATGATTATAAGCTCCCCTTCTCAAAAATTTAAATGGCTTAGAGTAATGGATTCTTTTTGTTATGTATTTCATATAGTATTTAAGTAACCAATATTTAGACTAAGATAACAAATTCTAATAGATTCTCAAATTCTTCCTATATCTTTCGTCCTTTCCAAACCCATTTAAAATTTTTTAAACAAAAACTTAAAACGAACTACTGTTTGGCGAAAATTGCAATTAGTTCTTTTTTTTGCTCAAGGTGCTTTAGTTTTCAAACAAGAAGGAATTTTAAGTCTTAAAAATGAAAACCATTAAAAAATTTAAATTAAAAACATTTTTTTTGAGTACCTTTATTCCAAATTGGTTTAATATAAAACTTTTAATTTGATTAATAGAAATTAAATAATATATTGCCCTCTAGCATAAGGATGCTGCTTAAATGAGAGTTGATGTTGGAAAAAAATTGTTTAATATTTTTCAATTTAAGATAAAAGCTTCTAGAGCACGTAGTCTAACGAAAAAGCAATACAAGCATCCACGTAGATAAAGATATATACATTAAATAAATTTAAAAATATTTTATAAATATTTTTTGTGAGTGTGAACGACAGCGACAGTAGGAGAAGCAGCAACTAAATTGTAAAAATTTAATTATTGATCAACTAACAATTCCTGTGGCCAATTTACAACCTGTATTTTTCTCTATATATTGGTGGCTTGAAATGTTTTTAGAGAAGTACTTTTAAAAATATGGACAAATTCGCTTAAAATGTTTCGTGAAATCATGTATGTTCATATTTTTAATATAAATTTATTTTTCGGCTTATTTTTTTTAAAAGCAAAATATGAAAAAATATTTATAACTTTTTTGGAGAGAAATTTTCAGTTTTTATATAAATTACCCTCATGTTCCTTTTGTTTATTATTATCCTGTCAGATGTTCAGTAGAAAACTAAAGATTAACTCACTTAAAGTTAATATTTTTATAACTAACAACAAAGCTGACTTCTAAGTTAAATATTTAGAAGAATTGCAAAGTTGTAACTACTGTTAAATAGTGTGCTTCTTACATATTATATTTTTTTTCTTTGCGATTTCCCTTATGTAGGCTTATATAAAGCACTTTTTAATGCATTGTTGTGGGCGAGTGGTCAGAATGCAAGTCTGACAATCATCAGGGTATGGCTTCGAGTCCCACCAGTGACTTAATGCATAAGTATTAATCAAATTTCATTTATATTGCTTATACTTACATAATTCAAATCCATTATTTCTCTCCTTTCTTCTTAACTGGATAAAAATGAAGGCAAGTGCACTGACTAACGTGGTTATCTACGCCTTTCTATCAAGCCTGTGATTATTTTTGTAATCCACACCTGTTAAAAAAAAAAAATAGAAAAGAAGAATGTGAGGATCGAGTCTGGGAATCTAAAATTGGGTGACTTTAAAACGACTACAGTGTAACACTTTAAGATAGTGAATAGGGCAACTGACTACCTTCTAGAACAATCACAATGTTGAAATAAATAATTAGTTGTTAATTACTTTTTCATGATCCAAGTAGTCCACTACTTCAATGATCCAAGTAGTCCACTACTTGCGAAATAGTCAGCTAAAGTTAGTTTTATGTGACACGAATGCTCAACAGGGTATTTGCAACAATTTTACCTTCATCCTGTTGTTTTTAAGTTGCGCTTATTTAATTATAAAAACAAGTTAAGGCGAAAAAAACCTTTTTAAACAAAAAACAGGATATAAAACAGTTTTGGATTAGTAAGGATAGACACAAATAGACAAGTTTTAAGCCGTTTAAAAACCCGATATGTTATGATGTCAAAAAGCAAATATTTTTTAATTACTGTTCAGCAATATAATTGGTGTTTGTCTTGTTTATTTTTAAGCTGTACAATCTGGCAGATTTTTTTTACCATTCCTATAGAAAACAAAAACACCAAATGTAAAAAATACGCACATAATTACTTTTTTTTTAAAGTATCACACATATAACCAAGCGGTATTAATTAAAATCTTTTTTTTTAATTATAAAAAAGTACAACTATATAAGAGATATGATTTTTTTTATTTAGTAAAATATTGTAAATATAGTTTTTTTACTTTACTAAGTCCCTTTTATAGTTTAAGCTTAAGCTAACTTGCTGTAAAGGTAAAATCTTTTTAATGTTGCAAATATATTGAATAATTTATGCAATCAATTTTTAAATCTGATTGCTTTTTTCATAATAAACTGCTGCAACAATTTTAGTCTTATAAGAAACTTTACAAGGTTACAGCAAAGTAAAAAATTGCAAAAGATATCTACAAAATGTTTTTCCAAGCAAGAAAATATATATAAAAGGAAAACCAAAACTTGAGAAAATCTTTTTTGTTTTACAAGCCAATGATATTTTATGCTTCAATGACTCGTAAAATCTCAAATGTAATTTTGACTTGTAATTTTTGTTCGCCTTTTATTTTGGTTGAGCAACAAGACCCAAGGAACAACAATCAAGTGCCTGACAATATGTTGCTACAGGCAGATTGTTCGCCTAAAAAAAACTAAATTTTCTATGACATATGCATAATTTTTTGATTTCGTTACAGAAATAAGAACACAGTCTTACAAGAAAAATTTTTTATTTAAGTTTTTTGAATGAAACACTTTGAATTAAAAGGAAAGTCCGCTCTACAAAGACAGCAGTAGAGCATATGATATTCTTTTTTTAAGGCCTAGGAATAACTTGAGGCTTCATTATTTGCTTGTTAAGACAGCTGCTTGCTAAATGAGGTCCTGTTATTAGTTCTTGGTAAAAGTGTTAACTCTTTCCTATAACATGTGAGTTTCACATTAAAATTTTACACAAAAAAGTCAAAAACACTATCCTTAAATGGAAAACAACTAAGAATGTTAAAGTCGATCATGTCAGACACCATTTGTTTATGGTGACTATTGAAAAATAAACCGATTAACTTTGTATTCAAAATAATGGTTGATTGCATAAAAATAAACATGTGTGTAACATTTTAAAAGGTAAAATCACATTCGATCTATTTAAGGCCCATTATGTATTTTCCGGGGCGACATTTATGTTAGGTATGTGCATCGGAAAGAAGAAAAACTGCTTCGCCTAACAGGCGATATTTACCATTCTCGGGTTAGAAGCAAAAGCTTAAATTTTCAATAAAAATGGCAAGTGGAAGGACGATTGTTACAGAAAAGAAAGTTTGTAAATAAGTAGAACAAGTATATTTTTTTTAAATTTTCTTAATGGAACTTAATGTAAACAAAGAAATATGGGCTTACTGAGCTAATTGAGACATATTTTAAAACCTAATAATTCGGAAAAAATTTAAAAAATTGTTATGCCCCTTAAATAATTTAATAATTTAATTTAAGTCAATGCAGTAACCCATTTAAATTGCTTTATTTTATAAAAAACTTCGATGCCTAAAGTTGCATCAAAATTAACCTGTAGTCTCAGAATCGAACATACATAATTATATTGCATTGCTTCAGTATATCCTTCTTATTTATTTTGCTTTTTTAATCAATAGCAATCAGTGTTTTACCATGTGGGGGTTGCACTTTTTTTTCTGCTTTTCATATCAAAACACGAAAAAATTATACAAAATATTAAAGCTCCTTTTTGACTGTATGTGCTGTGGTTATAAATAAATGTGTAGTAAGAGGTGTGTGTGTGGTGTGTAAAAATATTAATATCCTGTCGATAATGTTGTTAATTTCCTGTGATGATGCTGCTTAAAAATTACAAGCTTTTTTTACTCTCTTACCCTGTACTTAATTGTTAGTTTATTTTTGTTAAGAAATTTCAGTTAGTAACTATATTTGCTTTACTAAAAGACTATTAATATTTTAGAAAGACGAGTTATATTTTTTTAATCCTTTAACTTCTTAACTTGAAAATTATGTTAATTTTTATATTTTATGAAATTATAAAAACGATTAAAAAAAAAAAGATATTCATTTGAATTAAAAAGTAAAGAGTTCTAAACAACTTTAAATAGTGTCATATATATATAATGAAAGACCTAAGCTTTTGCTCTTAAAAAAAGATACTTATTAGATAAGGATATAATTTCGCACTCGATCAAACTAAACTCAATTTTACACCGAATGAGTTTATTTCTAAATAAAAAATGCTTGAAGGGCATTGTTGAGTGTAAGCTTATATGGTATTTAAAAAAAATCAATATAAAATGAAAAAGAAAAGGTGAAGTACATTACCAACATGCACGTATGGGCATCTAAAGATCAAAGCAAATTACAGGCAAAAGGCATATTTAAAATTGTAATTATTGCAAGGAATGTAGAAATTTTACTGAAAGATTTGCTCACAATTATTTAATTAATTAAAAGCAGAATTACTATAAGAACTTAAAGTCATAACAGATTTCACGAAAACTGTATGCCATTATGTTTTATTTCTTATTAGTTTTTTTATTATTTCCAACTTTCCTCTTACGTCAATGAAATGTATGGGTCATCCAAGTGTGAACGAAGAGGTCTTTGCCACTTTGCCACATTAGCATTCGAATGCTGACGATTGATAATGGGTTTCAGCTTTAACTATTCCCTTGCCTTATCAAAGTACCTTATTTATTACTATTTATTGAAATGGCAAGTCTTTGTTTATTAAAATGTAACAAATTGCTTAAATAGTTTTAATCATCAGTTTTTTTTATGTTATCACGATTAAAGAATTTTGGCAACATTGGCTGTAGAAAGAAAGCAATTCATTTCTGCAATTTGTTTAATTTGCACATTTAATTTATTTTTCTTCAGTTTTTTTATTATATTTTCTTTTCTTCATATTTAGAAAGTTTTGAAATGTACAGAAGTCATCATCAACACTACCACAACATAATCATCATCATGTTTATTAAATTCAACTTGGACACCAGGAATATCGCTAAGGATTGCCACCACCATTATGGCTTAAAATGAATTTGATTGCTGTTGTCTTTCAACGTAAGGAGAATAGACGAAAATACTAAAATGGTGTCAACAAAGGCAAACAAATTTATTGTACTTGTTTGAAGTTAAAATAAGAAGCTTAAGAGAATGTAACAATTTCATATTTAAATTTTTTTAATAGATTTAACAAGATAGTTTTAAACATTTATAAATTTGAATGCTTTTAATTTTGTTTTGTTTTCATAAGAAGCGTAGGGCCACATTGATTGACTCTTATTTTCTTGTATATTATGTTACTCGCTATAGCTTGTTTCAAACCTTGTTCATTTTCAGAGCTGTCAACGCCAAGTGTGGCTGGGGCACCCTCTTTATCGACTGTCTAAAGGATTCTTGTCAATTGCAATCTGTGTTACATAAAAATGTGGTCTACGCCACACATACCTGATCTACCTCCAATTACGTTTCTGAGTTTTGTTTTTAGTTAAGCCTTGTCCAGTTTAGTGTGCAGTGAGTTGCACTGCGAGTTTCACACTGAATCGACTCGGACATGGGCGTCCTAATCTTGAATTATGTGGCTTTCAACTTGATTTTAGGAGCCTCCATTTGTTGTTATTGTGCTCATCATATAGCAAAGTCTTCAATATTTAATTATTTGCATTTTCGGTGTCAACTTTAAATGCTTAAGTCTTGAGTTTATATTAAAACTTCTTAATGCTGATGTGACCTCCTGTTCTGTAAGATTCGTCCCAACCGATGTCAAAGTGCAAGGGGTGGTCGGGCATACAAAAAGACAAAAGTGGAACTTGGTTCTTGGCTGTGATGCAAACGCACACTTTATGCAGTGGGAAAGCAAGGTCATCAATAAAAAAGGTAAGTTAGTATTTAACTTTATAACTGAAAAATATATTTGTATTTAAAAATTGCGATAGAGATGCAATTGTAAAATTCACACTTACCAATGCAGGCAGAGATTTTGTAGAGGAATGAAGGGAGTCTTATGACTATTCCTTCTCAAACCATAGCAGAAACACCTTAAGTTTAAATTTCGGAGGTTTCAAAAAGGTTATAAGAATTCAAACAGGACGGACTGATAGACATTCAAGAAGGACTTTTCGTCAAGGGTAGGGAATACTAAACTTTGCGAGGTATTGCACAGGGAAGTGGAGAGAATTGTAGATTTGTTCACAGTTTCAATGAGGGAGAGCTTTGAGTTTGTATGCTCGGAGGTTTTTCGGGTAACATGAAACAGCCAGGCTGGTGGCCCACGGAGCTCGAAGAGCTGCGGACCATGGCTTGAAGACTGTTCAACAGGGCAAGGCTAACAAAAACGATGTAAGCTGAGAGAGGTAGAGGATATGCTTAAATAAGTACAATCCTGGTTTAATGAAGCAAAAAGGGCTTTATGGTCAAAGAGCTTTGAATCCGTTGGCTCGACCAGCGAGATGTCAAGGTAAGGGAGGGTACTATCCAAGAACCCCAGCTGACTAAGGTGACTTCATTGAACCGATAGCTTTTAACCAAGGCCTTGCTGTGAGACCCTGGATTAATTGATGGGCACCCATTTCTCGGGATGCAAGGAACCGGCTTTTGGGGAGTTATGCGTGTGGCAGTGGACTTGATAACAATTAATAGGGTAAAATAGGCGGTTAATACCTTTCAGCCCTACAAAAAACTGGACCCGGACAGAATAAGCCATTCATGTTACAGAATCTCTCGGATCAAGGACTGCTGTTTCTAGCGAGTGTATTGAAGAGCGGACGTGACAATCTATCCTGGAAGACATGCCGCGTTTGAGACTGTAAAGGGACACTATGTCATTAAATCATCGCATTCGATTTAAATCGAAATTAAAAAAAATTCTACGAGTAATCAGAATTCCTATATTAAAAGCATTGACACTTCGATCGAACAAATAAATTTCGATTCGAATCGATTGTCTTTTGGAAACAAACTTTTTATTTTCCAACTCTTTTATGATCGCACAAAGGTGGCTTTTTTCGGACTCTGAAGTTGCCTTAACTTCTTTGGCAAGCCCATCAATCCAGCATCGTATGCTACGTATCTTTGTCCATTTGGCTACATGTATGCTGTAAAAGCATTAGTGAATTCATTACTTGCCAATACCACCATCTTCTATTAGCACACAACGGCCAAAGAAAAAATTCTTTTTAACTGCTGTTTTAAGTTTTGTTTGTGTTTGTGCAATGTTGTTGCTATAAAATTGTTGTAGTTGTAAGCAATTAGGCTGAATTTTACTGTTGAAGGTTGCATGAATGCTTGTGTGACTGCATAAGTTCAGATAAATGGTCGGTTGATTATTTGCATGCTTGCCCCCCGTCTCACAAACTTTCCGGTGATGGCAAAGGCTACTTTTTCACTTTGAAAAAATCTTGTAGCAAAAAATTTTTTTTATTTCTTTAAAATTAAGTAAGGACTTTGTGCTTAAACACGGCTCTTATGAAATAAACAAGTGATGTGGAAGTTTAAAGAGAAATGGGGCACAATAACGAAAAAGTAAAACTTTCGGCTGAGAGGGATATGGAAACCGGTTAACAAACTAAAGAAGCCAATTGCAAGTTTAAGAAGTAAAAAGGATAAATAAATAATAATAATATTTCTAGCAAAGAAACGCAACATTTTGTAGCTTAAAAAAGTGATTTCTTTTTATTACGCTTTAAAAGTGGGTGTTTTATCACTTTATTCTTGTAAAACATTTTTCCATGTCTTTCTTAGCAATAGTCAAATTTTTGTGCATTGCCAGCATTACTATGATGCGCGTTAAGCAAGTTCCATTGTTGACAAAATTTATTATGCAAAATTTATGAAACAATTACTCAAGTGGCTGTTGATGTGGTTGTTATTGCTGCCATGCTGCTAACTGACAATCAAATCATTGCTGTACAAAAGTTAAAAAGTAAAACAAACCCAACCACTATTTTCACTGGGTGGCATCCTACTACCAGCACAATTTGTGGCTAAATTAAGTGTCGTTAGTTGACAACCATTAAGTTTGTCTAAAGCAATTCTCCTCTTGTTTTCTAGTCTGCACAGCCTCTCTATAACAATTTAATGTTAAAATCTAAAAAAAAAGTATTTTAAACTTATTATAGTCTTTAGTAAATCAATGTCAAAATAGATTTTGCCATAATCTATATTTGTTTTAAATTTATCGTTTATCTTCTATTTTATCGCGCTTCTAAAGTAGGCTCAAAATGCTGAAGAAGCATTTAAGTATTTTTGCATGTATTTACGCGATTATGGAAACGTTATTTTTGGTGATTATTGTTACTTATTGGGAATTTATGTTAAATTGGTTTATTCAATAGATTATTGAAATAAGAAAAAGTTATATTTTATCGTTGGGCTTTATTTGCTTGTAGCATAAGAATAAACCACTTTATGTTAAATTAAATATGGAGGACAATTTTATAATAAATTTTAAATGTCATAAATCATGGCTGCTTTAATATAACTTAATACACTTCGGAAGCAGTTAATTTTAAAATAAATAGAGTTGAAATTGAAAGTTCTATGGGTAAGTTTTTTTTAAATTTTTTTTTTTTTAGATTTTTAAGAATTTTTAAGGATTCGATTGTATTATAGCTTGTAAAGGCCTAATTTTTTTTTCAAAAGTAGGTAGCTTAACTTCATTCTAAATAAGGACAATATTTATTTCATCGACTTTCATGTATAGTTTTACGATAAAATAATATGTTTCGTTTACCATATCGATTCCGCAACTTTTTTGTTTCACAGCTGCTGCGATTAAATTGAACAAATTTGGCCACATCACAGACAATTTAAAATAGACTATAAGTTAGATTTCAAAACAAAATATTTATACAGTAACAATATCTAAAGTCTACTTTAAATTTAAAGTCTATTTAAAATGGTTAATGAAAAGGGCCCATTCACTTTACGCTTATTAGAAATTTGTAAAAAGTTCCAATCTGTGTTAAAGGCTGCCTGTGATTTTAAACCCTGCTTTGTCTACTAAAACCATTCTCTAGCGTGTTATTACAAGATCCTTTTTGTAAAGTACAATCCTTCCAATTTTTAATTATCATTATAACAAACCATAACATAGAACTTTGTCGTAACAGTTTTTGGTACACATGATGGCTTCAAAATAGGATGTTTTTGGCGCACAGAGATAGGAGCTTTAATTTTAATGCACTTTTTGGTTTCCAGCAAGATCTGATTTTTTTGTAAAAATTTCAGGGGTCCCAAAATGGGAAATCTCGGGGAAAGTCCCTCACAAAAGCTCATAACTTGCTTAAAAAAATAATACTTTGATTTTGGTTTTGTTATGGAAATATTGGCTGATCCTTAAATTAATCAAACTTATCAAATTATTTTATAGATTTGAATTGTAATTAAAATTTTAACAGAAAATTTAAAAACTATAAAAAATTAAAGGGGTAGAAAAAAATCAAGAGTCTGTACGTAAAGGCGAGTGTAAACAAGGATACGTTAGGAAATAAAACCAGTATAATCATTTTTAACAAAAGTATAAATAAAAAACAAATGGTTTGAACAGAAGAGGGTAAACTTTCAAGTTTTTCTTTTGAAAATAAAAAAAAAAAACGCTGCATAGTACTACGTTTTACAAAGAAAAATTTTCTATGGCTTTTACAGACGCTTTTGTTACAAAAGTTTAAATGCTTTTCCGAATAAAAACTTAATAAGCTCAATTGGTAAATAAAAAAATACTCTTTTTAAAAATTTCAATGCCAACGTTTAGTTTTCTATTCTACTAACCACTGAAGCAGAAAACTTAAGCCCCATAACTTGCTAGACATATGTGGTTTAAATATAGAAATGTACTTATATTTATGTGTGTGTTTCTACAAAAACACTCCAACTTTTGCAATTAACACATACATATGTATAAAAACATCAAAGTCTGTAATTAAAATGCATATTTTTATTGACGCAGCACAAATCGCTTTTAACAACTTTAACTGAAAAAAACTGTCACTGACAATGAACAGTCTAGGGAGAAATGAAAAAAATAAAACATAAAAATTGAAAAAAAAATTTTAAATGGAAAACCTTGTATTTCTAACCCCTAGACATAAAGAATTCATTAAGAGAATTTTTAAACGTTTAAACTATTTTGAAACATATTGATTTTGGATTAAAATGCGATGAACATAAATACATCTTAAACACAATTACATATATATATATTAAAGGGATGATGAAAAAAGAAAAAACCTATATCTCCTAAAATTATTTAAGTATTAATCGAAGTAGATTCAGAATTTTATAATTTGGTGGTCAAGCAAAAAAAAACAGCTTTAAGAGATTTAAAAAGATACATTATTGTGTTTTTCTAATTTAAAGCCAAAAATAATAGAAAATTATGTAGACAACTACGGAGTTCATTCAAAACGAAATTTTACTCGATCAAGCAAATTATCTATGCTTTAGATATGGGAGTGATAATAAGAATTATTTTGATTTCGTCAAGGTAAATAGGAGTCTACTTAGCACTAGATTTCTTAAATTTATATCGAACATGTTTTGTAGTACTTTTAATATCTGTTGGTTGGAATAAAGTTAAAACATATTAACCAATTTGAAATTCTTAACCATTTAATCTTGAAATATTCCATAGTTTGTAGTTAAACTTTTTGCAAATAATTTTGAGGATCATACCACTAATTCAAAATTATTTTTTATAAATTCGTAAAAACATGCTGTTATTGTTTTCTTTACTATTGGTGTGTGTTTCATTGCAATGTTTTTTGTTTCTACAAATTAATGAAAACAAAGAACTTTAATTCAAAGTAGTTGCAACAACAGAAACGCATGTATGCATTTCTGATTTTATTAAATAAACAGAAAGCATATTTGCCCTTGGTTTTCCCTTTTTTTCAATTCTAGTTAAGATTAATAAAATAAACTAACAACAGAGGCAGCTGCTGCGGCATATCAGTAACCTTGTATGAGAATGAGAAGCAAGTTGATTGCAGACACTTCTAGTCTACCTCTCTATAACTTTGAACTCTTTGTTTTTTCAAAATCAGCTTATATGTGTGGCGTGTGCTTGTATAAATGTATACATAAGAGTCATAAGTAATAAAACTTTTCATATGTTCAACACAGAAAAAAATTACGAAAAACTAATTGCCATATTAATAAACAAATTGTTAATACAATATTTTTTGTTGATTTTAAAAAACAATAGAGAAATTTAAAAACTCTTCAACTGTCACTGGCTCAACAAAAATTATTTTTATTAGTTTTAGTTAATAGCAAAATAATTATTTGTAATAACTTGATATCTGTTTTTTTTTCTATGTAGATTAAATATCGTAAATACTTTTAGTAAGACAAAGGCAAAATTTTTCGACTATAGACTGCTCATGAAGATATGCATGAGTATTAGGGCTGCCATATTAATTTTGCTTGGATGTCTTAAAATAAATGCTGAAAAACAATTTGTTATATAAAATACTATAAAACAAAAGTTTTGCATTGGATTAAATAAAAAAAAGATTTCATATATATAAGCACTCACGGCATGGCACTGTGTTGTTGTGTCTAAGGAAATAAGGTTATTAGGAAAGTTAAAGTGAGGTTTGTTCCACTATACATTGTCTTATCACTTACAAAATCCTGGGTTTAAGGAACAACTTACCTTATTCGTAAAAAATAATTTCTTTTATAGCATTGATTAAAGTATATAATAGATTCCACATCACGACGATGCCCAACAGATCTATACACCAAAATATTTGAATGTCAAGTACGGGCACTTTTGCCCATTCCTCTACACAGCTAAGTGGTTAGATTTTTGCTATCAAAACATACGTAAAAGTTGTATTCTATTTTCCAGTGGTGTCAGGGGGTATTAATGTTATGACAACCAGATGAAGTGAAGCAACTCCAACACCATGTCAAAGTAGCAGGACAATAAGATACAAGAAAAACGAGTTTCGTTTAGCGGACATCGCTCTGGATTTTTATGTCTGAAACATCCATAATTTTTTTGATATTAAAAAAATCAATTCTCATCTATTTCTATCTCAACAGAGACTATTGGGCATAACAAAAATAACCAAAACCCTGCTCGCAAAGCTCAAACTTTAAACCTCTAATAAATTGTGGGTACAGATGTCATTTAAAGCCTCCATCTCCGAAGAGCTAACTCTAAAGTCAAATGATTTGTCTGTCATATGCGGTTGTTGCCTGCAAAGAAAGAAATAAGATAAAAAATTTAACACTGAAAGTTATTAGGAAAGTAAAAGAAAAGAGAAGCTCCTTATATAATTATGAATTAATTGAAAAAGTCCAACAACAAATTTGGTTTCTGAAAAAGTTTCGATGTGAATACAAACATTTTTGATAACTAAAATATTGTTAGTGAATAAATTTAATTGGTTTGATTTTTTTTCCAGATTAATACAATTTTGTATTTTCTTAGGAACTACCATAAGATATTGCTTTGTGTGTGGACTTTAATAAATAAACCTAAGAATTTTTTCCAGGTAATAATAGCGAGTGTTTTCATACTCTTATTATTCATGGCCGTATTATGCACTTAACTTGATATCCTTTAAGTGTTAAGTATAATTTAAAATAGTTCATATAAACATATATTGATAAACTTTTACTTAAGTGGAGTCCAAAGTATATTTTTATAAAAAGATTTGTTTTTCTTGCATATATTTGAAGCTAACATCAAGTATGGCTTCGAACTTAAATCCATCCTTTTTTTGGCTTAATTGTAGCTAAAATTAAGAAATTATTTTATTGTATGTAGACTGCCAGTGCATAGCTTAACAGAATAAATAAGTTTATATTTTTCGCTTGTTTTAAACAAAGTTGGGCAGCCCTTGAAAATGACAAATTTGCTCAAAGCTCTTAAAAATATGTTATGACTAACAAAAACTGCATGAATTACTTCGACAAAAAGTTTTATGTTTTAAAATACAAATGCTTTAGATTTTTGTAATGAACCAAAAACGTGTAACCTGGCCACATATAAGAATATTTGTCACAAAAATCCTAAAATCGAAAAGGCATCCAAATTGAGGCCGGTTGGTAAATTCATGATCCCCAATTATATATCATCGATTTAATCTAAATTATAAATTACACACGCTCATCACGTTGACTATATTTTTTTTCTTTGTAATGCTATTTTTTTAGATTTAATTTGTTTTCTCCCTTTTGAAATTTTTTACGCTGTTATAAGCAGAAATAATTATTTCTTTTCAATTAATTGTTTTCTTTTAATTATACTTTATAAATATTACTATAATATTCCTTTATTTGTGTACTCTTGTTATCTTGTCCTAATTAAACTAACAAACCCCTTTTCTCCTTATAATAATTATTTTTTTATTTCAAGTGTAATAGCTCAACATAAATCATTATAAATGATAAATTATACTTTTGTTTTATAGTGGTGCTGCATTTGAAATTAAGCCCCTTTGTTTTAAACAATAAAGTAATTCTATAATGAGACATATCATAATACAACGAAAAAGGAAAACAATTAGTGAAATTAATTCATGTTTAGTAGAACTTTATAATAAGGTTTTGAAAGGATTTTTTTTTATTTTATTTGAAAAATAAAATTTTTAAAATATGAAAATCCTATAGTATATTTCGAAAAAAATAATAGATTGGATATTAGAAATGAATATTTTACAAAAAATGTTTCAAAAATATATCTAGTTATATAATAATAATAATTGAACTTAAAATATATTTCTAAAAATTTTCCAAAGGAGAAAATTAAAAAAAAACTATAATGAAAGCAATATTTTTTTATAACTAAGACATTTTCTAAATGTATATAATATAAGCGTTCTCCTATTTTTTAATACATCACAGTTGATTTTACCATTTTGCTCGTTTTTTTTTTTGCTTAAAGGTTTTAAGTACGATTTTGGATAAATAAGAAAAAAATTCTTTATTTTAGAATATTTTTTTCTTTCTATGCATTTTTGAACGTTCTGTAGGCTCCTTAATCTGCTGAACCATTCCATTAAACAAGTTCATTCATGAACAGCCCAACGTATAGTAATAGTAAACTGGGACGAATACTTAATATTTATTTATTAATCATACGCTTGAGCAAACTTGCCCAAATCAACACATTAATGGTGTTTTCTTTTCTGAGCATAAATGTTGCCATTTTATTTTGTAACACTTTTTTAAAACTACCTAAACCTTTAAAAAGTGGTACATTTTCAGTGGCTACAACAGAACAAACAATCACTATATTTTTAGATGAGACCTCGTTTTTTAATTCCATTTTATGATTTCTTTACAGAAATAAAATTTTTTTATTCAACGTCAAAAAACTGATAGCAAAAAAATAGATCTTCTTCTTTTTAAAAAGGCAGTGAGTAACCCTTTGATTATTTTAGGGGCAAAAATGTAGCATTTTTTCATTTTTTTAGGGCAACATTACCAGAAAAGAACTTACAACTCTGTAGCAATGCTGCCTTGCTTTTCAGAAAAGAACAGAAATGAGTGCATAGGGCAGAATAAAGGCAGCATTTCTGCCAGAAAAGAAAACGCCATAAGAGACGACAGAAAAAAGCAACAAAAAAATCTTGTTTAAAGCAAAAAAATTAGCAATAAATTAGATAAAATTTTCGGGTTTTGTACATTTTTAAAGTTTAAAAATTTACTTATAACAATAAGCGATCGTATTAGCTTTAATATTTTCAGATGTTAGATGTTCCGTGTTTTCGGCCAAAAGCGATCTAATTAGCATTTTGTTTTTTAGAAAAAAAAAAATACTTGCAGGAGCAAATTGCTAAGTTGTCATTATATGTTAATATCGTTTAAATAAAATTGTGCTATTAACTTATAAAATGTGAAATGTAGTTTTAAAGTATTGAAAAATTGCAAAAAAAAAACGACAAAAAAGCAAAAAAATTAAAATTGTTTTTTTTATATTAAAGGTAATTTACGCGATGAAAACTTTTTTTAAGCAAACATCATAAAATTTTTGTTTGTAGACAAAAAAAGTAAAGAGCAGAAGGGTAATGGGGAGCCTACCACTTCTTTTCCAGAAACATAATATAAAATAGAAGTATGCTCACGAAAAATCTTCTTGTTTGTTTGCAGTATTTGTCTATAGGGATAAATTATTACGAGAGAATGCATCATTTGAAAGAAATAACTAAATAATAACTAATAACTATTTTAATAAGAAAAATGGTTTGAAAGGTCATAATAATTTTAATAAACTTCAATCTTTAGTTTTATTTTTTTTTCTTGTTGTTTATACTTTCCTTTACAAACCCGAATCGCTCGCAATTTCTTTTCATTAAATTACTTTTTGTAATAAAATAAAGCGACATTGCTTTTCAATTGATTGATGACAGCCTGCTATGGTAATGCCTCTAGGACGTATACATTATATTAAATAACAATCATACGCTTTGGTTTACCACTATGGTCATCTGTAAAATAAAAACTCTTTACAACACCACCAATCTTAATAAATTTCAACAAATTGTCATACTTAAAACAGTTAAAAGGGTTAATAAATATAACGGGCCTAAACAGCCATAACCAATGTGTCACTTCAATTAAAGTATGATTAGGGTTAAATCGAACCCTTTTCAGTATTTTTTAAAATCTTAAAAAATATACAAAAATCTTGTTTTAACATTTTCCAAATAACCAACGTAAAAAAAGCCCAGATTTGTTTTGTTTTAAACAACACAACTAACATATAACATTTTTTGGTCTTAGAAGTACTTTTTTTCTTTATGTTTGTATTTTAGGGTAATTTTTTTCTTATTTTAATTTCCTAAATTGCCAAAATTGCAACCTCACTTTTACTTTATTTAATGTTAATGTTAAGATGTTTGTTTAGAAAAAAGCCATGATTGTGGGATTTTTGAAAGCTTTTTGGTTTGGTATTTTATTTTGTTTAAATTTTTTTTCGAAGCAAGCGTAAAAGGGGTTATTTGTCCTAAATTTGAGGGAATATTTTGTAAAAGATTTTTGACTTTGTAAAGGTTCATATTTTTAATAGATTTTTTCACATTTCTTTAGTTTCCTTTTAATAAGCAGCAACTTTTTTATGTTTAAGCAAGTAGGGACGCTATATTCCGCTCTGCCAAATCTTATAAAACCCTTCTTATTGGTCTTTTTGTGTATATTAAGCGTCGGCCTAAGATAACTTTTTCTTACTGAAATCGTTATTAAAAAAAACAACAGCATAAATTGTTATAAAAAAGCATGTTCTGTTTTGTACTAATTTTTAAACCAAATTTTTCTATGAAAAGGTAAGTTATGGTATACCAAAATGATTTTTTTTAATTGAACTAAGCTAAACTTATAAAAATGCATTAAAAAGATTTTCTTAAAAAATGGAAAAGTCACGTTTTGTTCTTGGACTTCTCATGTATGGATTATGTTCTAAAAATCCTGAGCAATCGTAGTATTTTGCCCTTATTTCGGTCCGTAGCTAGCTAATATCTCTTTTTTTAAACAGCAAACCTTTTAGGAATATTTTTGATAGTTTGACGCAAATTACTGGTCCGTGGTACTCTAATAGACTCTGAAAAATTGATTTTGTTATAGACACAGACAGACAGATGGACATTGATAAATGAACTTCCCTATTTATAAGGATCTAGTAACAAGTTATTTTAAAAAGCTTTTTCTTTATAATAGTTTATGTGTATTTGCATGTGTGAAGCATTGTGGTTTTATATTGTTTATTCTTTAAACTGATTGGTTAACTGACAGACTGTTAACAGTTTGTGACAGCGCAACACAACATTTTTTTTCACCAACATCACATGTGTAAAAGGTTAATTAATGTATAACCAAGTTAGTAAAATGCTGGTCTACAGAAAACATGCAAACATGCATATTAATTTTTACATTTAAAACGCTTAAACATACATTTCGTCGAATGGCCTAAAACCCGCAAACAAACAACAAAATGAGTAAATGTTGAAATACAAAAGGTGACACGTATGTTGGCTGTCAAAATATTTGTTGAACTTCAATAAGGTGTGTGAGTTTATTTTCAGTTAAAGGGAGGCTTATTTTTTGCATGTCAAATTTATGTGGTAATAACTGCCATATACTTGATGGTTATTTTAGGTAGTATGTATCCGTATGTATAAATTTTTATTTTTAAAGAAATAAAAAAAAAACCTTTTTCTCCAGCAACGCTATACTTCCGTGCAAAGAATAAACTATAATTTTGCCCGAAGAGTGCGCTTAAGGGTATTGCAGTTTCTTTTTAACTTAAATATACTTACAATTAACGTTTTCTTGCTGTTAGGCCTAAATCATAAAACAAACTTAGAAAAGACAGGAGAAAATACTAATTAAATATTTTTTTATTTCTTCACATAAGAGGTTTTTATTTGCATAGTCCAGACCATATTATACCATACGCTTCAATTTATGTTATACTTAACACCACTATATGTTTAACGTATATCCAAGTTGATGTGAATTATGGGAGTGGAGCTTATTTGGGTTGGACTTATGGTAATTTATAAACCGATCTCAAGGCCCTTAACATATGCAATTTCGAGGGAAAAAGTTATATTTCTTTAATTAATAGTCCAATATGTTTGTTATTGGAGGAGATTTGTATGTGTACCATCAGATAAGCATAGTCTTCATACCAAAACTTTGTCTGTGTCAAATTTTTTTAAAATATTTTTAAAGCAAAAACTGTAATTTTTCACATGAAATGCATGGAAACCCTGCCAGACGAAGAGATAAATATATCTATGTGCCATTAGAAAGTAATTCTTAGTCGATTGTTATAGTTGGAAGTTTTTTACAAAGGTCTGCTCAAATGCATAACACCCTAACTATGTATGTGGTGTGAGTATTCTGAATTTTTTACCATAAATTTTAGAGTTAGCTTATCCACAATCTTATTTACGGCTCTTTCAGAATGTTTCATACTTCAGCAAACTTGTCAACTTTATCAACTTTGATTAATATAATATTCACTGAATTGAGGAAACTTGACTGCTTTCAAAGACCCTTAATGCAGTCTATACCCATGTCTTGTTGATTCGCGGGTTTCATTAGCGCAGATAGCTTCATTTGGAATATACCACAGTAATAATTTTGGATACATAGCCAAGTTTAATTCGCTAAATATGCCTAAAGCAATACACTTTTGGAGGGCATTGACCGTAATATCTAGTAATAACTGAAAACCCGGTATACCAGCATTGGTTATCCTGCAGGACTTGCATGAGTTTGATTTCAGATGCCTTTTGTTCTTTTGGTGGTGAAATCAAGTATAAATTAATATTAAAAACGGTATTTAATTGTTTTGAACGTAGGTATATTATATCATAGAAAATCAAACAAAATTACATAAGTAAAAAAGTTATATTTTTTCAAGCCCAATATGCACGATAAGGTATCTTCGGAAGTGGGACTTATATGGGAATCTGACTGATGGTAAAAAACATTTATAAATACAAATGAAAAATTTTTATATGATTACTGCGGGAGGGCATTTGTACGAGTGTTTTGTAAAAATATGGACCGATCATTACTAATACTTTTAGCCAGACAGACTGAACAAATAATTTTAATAACAAATGTTTGTAAAAGCGGAAAATATCTCCTGTGTGATTTGAGTATATAAAGATATTCTACGTTAAATCTTTAAGGAATATAGCACTCAGCAATCATGTTTTAGCTTAAATTATGTAGGGCAAGTAATTTGATTTCACCCTAACTTCTGGTAATGGCAGCAGTTTCGATATCGGTTTGCCGGAACAGTGCGGAATAATTTAGGCTATGAATACTCTGCGAGTGCGAGTTGTGGGTCTTCGTAATAGATATATGGCTAATATTTTTTAAATTTGATTTCTCTACAGCCTCGATATTTGGCAGCTTATTAGTTTCAGTCCAAAATCTGTTGCTGCTGATTGCGTGCGGTCAAAAGATGCGCGTTGGTACTCACTGTATTTCTCGGGGTGATGGGTTAAATGTTTCGTAGAGTAAGGGGCTTAAAAGCTCTTAATAGATTTATGCATTCAAGGGTGTACATATTATTATAATTGAAGTTATAAGAACAACCAAACATTAGATCACATTTGTTTAAGAAGAAAGTTAAATCAGTTTTAAAAGGTATATTCGTAGCTTTTAAAAGAAGATACTAAGTAATGCTAAACATATGTATATTGGTGCCAAAACTTCAAAAATACTCTAACTTAACTTAAGGGACACTAAAAATGTATTTTTAGTCAATGCACTAAAAATTGAATAGAGCTGTGCATGCATAATCTTGTCTAGTTTCGAATTTAATTCTTTAAATCTTGAGTAGTTGAAGAGGAACAAAACGAGTGCTATGTTGATAAGTAGGAATGTTTGTTTATGCAAATTAAATATATTTAAAAATATTAACACCCTTTAAACTAGCACGTTCCAATTAGAAAGCAATTTCTTTAAAACACCATAAATGCCAACAAATTTGGGGTCCAAATAATTAAAAAATAATTAGAAAGTTAACAACCTTCTGCAAAGAGTTGCTATTAAGCGTTACCACAATTACTAAAATTGTTTGTTATTTTTCTTATTATTTTGCTGGGGGTTTCAAGTTTTGTACATTTTGTCTCGTTTGTGTAATTTACTTCATTTATATGCTGGCTGCACTCAAATCTAATTTAAATTAAAATTATTAATTAGCCCCATAAAGGAAAGGCTAATGGCAAAAAGCATTGTTTTTACATTTGGTTTTTCTGCCCGCTTTAATTTTGCTTGATGTCGCAAAACTATACTTGTGAGAGCAAATGAAAAGCTAACCAACAGGGCCTAATTAAATTTACAATCACCAGCTAACAGACATGGCAAAAACCTAAACCAACTGAATAAATAAATAAACATATATAAGTTCGCAAATATTTTTGTATAAAAGAGGGTGTTTTTTTTTCTAATTGAAGAAAAATTTTCATAAAAACATTTTTGCAAAATATTAACAAATATTGCAGTTTTTTTTAAAAACTTTGTGTAAATTTGTGGAGTGTTAATAAGTCAAGACTTATATTTCTGCCGATAGCTAAAAATAAATAGCTTCGGACTTATGTACAGTAAGAGGTTAAAATTATGATATATTGAAAAAAGGATATGGTGATATTTTTTATATTTTTTTAATTCAGGTTTAAATTGGTAGATGAAAAGCGGAGCCTGTCTTGTACTAATGTTGTGCTGCTTAATTCACTTTATTCAATAAGGCTATGTATGTATGCCAACCCATACTTAAAAATTTAAATGCTTTAAATAGTTTGCAATGGGGTTGTTTGGTTTTGGGTATACAACAATTTGAGATTAAGCAATCCGAACTATAACAAGTAAGAGCATTATATTCGGCATACATTGGTCTTTAAATATACCCAGCCGAGTAATTTTGTAGTGCAAATAATATAATAAAAAACCTTGTGCGAGTTTTAAAGTCCATAGAAAATTTTACAAAATTTTAACGTTCGTATGAATAATAGAAATAGATGAGGAACGTTTGAGGTCGACAGTAATGCAAGTTTTTGACATTATTTATATTAAAAGGTTAATTTTTATGGGATGTTCTAGTCCCCCTGCTCCTCTCCAACTTTTTTTTCCAATATGTATGAGTTATTTGATTATTACTTTTTGTAGAATATTCGAAGTCGATAGTTGTTATAGTTTTCCAGATGTGGCGTATCGCAAATTTCATAAAAATTCTTAGTTTGTGTTAAAGCTACCCCTTCCCCTGCCCCTGCCCAAAAAAACTTTTTTTTGAATGTAGGTCTTATCCTGTTATTTTTGCATTATTACATTTGAAGTCAATTTCTGTTATAGTTTCCTAAATTTAACATATCGAAAATTTCATAAAAATTTTTAATTTGTATGGGAGATCCCCTTCATCCATCACCCAAAAAATTGTTTCTTCAAATCGTAGGTTTTGATGTCGAATTACTTTTTGTAGAACATTTGATTTCGATATCTGTTGTAGTTTCCTAAATAAAGCATATTGAAAATTTTATAAAAATTGTTAATTTGTATGGGAGCTAACCCCTTTTTTGCCCCCACTCAAAAAATTTTTTCTTAAAAGTGTAGGCATTCCTGCCCAATTACTTTTTGTGGAACATTTCATTTCGATATCTTTTATAGTTACCGAGATAAAGCGTATCGAATATTTCATAAAAATTGCTAACTTGTATGGGAGCTACCCCTTCTTTTGCCCTCACTCAAAAAATTTTTTCTTTAAAGCGTAGGCCTTCTTGCCCAATTACTTTTTGTAGAACATTTCATTTCGATATCTGTTACAGCTTCCGAGATATAGCGTATCAAATATTTCATAAAAATTGTTAATTTGTATGGGAGCTACTCCTTTTTTTGCCCCTACTCAAAAAAATTTTTCTTTAAAGCGTAGGCCTTCTTCTCCAATTACTTTTTGTAGAACATTTCATTTCGATATCTTTTATAGTTTCCGAGATATAGCGTATCGAATATTTTATAATAATTGTCGATTTGTATGGGAGCTACCCCTTTTTTGCCCCCACTCACAAAATTTTTTCTTTAAGGTGTAGGTATTTGCGTACAATTATTTTTTGTAGAACATTTTACGTCGATAGCTGTTATAGTTTACGAGATATAGCGCATAAAATATTTCACCAAATTTGTGCAATTGTAGGAAAATACCCCTTCCCCTGGTCCTACCTGAAAAAACTTTTTCCATTATTTAGGCCCCTTCTTTAGGATTATCCGTGCCAAGTTTTGTGGCAAGAACGACTACACTTACTGAGATATATAGGGATATATGCACGGATTTTGTCCTAAAAAAAATTGGTTACTCTGGGTTTTCGCTTATACCTCGGTCAATAGTGAACCGATTTTGCTGATTTTCAATAGCGATTGTCTCCAGGATATTTCTAATAGTTTGACACCATTAACTGGTCTGTATCTTTTTATTTGACTCCGGAAACTTGATTTCAACAGACGGACAGACGGACATCGCTAAGTCGGCTTCCCTGTCTATATGCATCCAGAATATATATACTTTATGGGGTCGCAAAAAAATAATAAAGAAATTACAAACGGAATGACAAAGTGATATATACCCTTATCACTACGTGAAGGGTATAAGAAAAGCTAAAAAAGAAAAACCACATTTAGTTGCAAAACTGGCAACCACTTTATCCAGCAAATAAAAAATACAACAAGGCCATCATGCTGAATTAAATAAAATAAGAAGCATCAGCCAACAACGCACAACACAAATGTTGTTCGGCAGTTTTGTTTTGTTTTATTATACTTTTCGTATATTTTACAATCACAATAAAATTTGCATAAGCTTTAATTGGACAACATCATTAAATTTAAAACTGTTGCTATTGCTGAAACAAATTCATATTTATATGCGCATATGCCTATAAGCAACAATTTTAATCGTACATTTTTATCAATTTATATACATTTTTTAACAATTTAAATTGTTTTTTTTTTAAGTTTTAACTTATTTTAATACGTCAAACTGAAAATATTCACAATTATAAATTTTTGGCCGTAAAATACTTTCTGTACGTATTATCGTCCATTTTTAACTGCATTTTTGCTTCAACCATAGTTTATCTCTGGCCCATGTGACGTATGAGTTATGCAAATTCCATACCACAATACATTTGTACAAACAAATTAAAGCTTGCTTTTATTATTTTCTATTTTAAAATATTTATTTTTTAATTTTCTTTATTTTGCATTTAATTGCTTTTTGCACAATGAGAACAGCTGTAACCACTTTTTATCTCTAACCAGAGACTGTAAATAATTACAAGTTTTTGCATGTTAAATAGAATCTCAGATTAGGGCAAGAAAAAAAAAAGTAGAAATATATTACTAAATATAATAAACTAAATAAGTTAATTAGAGACCACTAGCAGGGGATAAGATAAAATTATAAATTTGCGCAAATGGTGTTTTACATTAATATTTTAAAAGGTTTTTATTTTAGGGTAATTATTGAACCCGCTGATAGTGGCATACATTTACATTTATACATGTGTGTTGATAAAACATCTTACTAAAAAAAGATTTGCAAAGCTTTTTTATTTTTTAAAATTTGCTAAACATAGTACGATCACTACTTGTATTTTGTACAAATTTGTTCAAAAATTTACATTGTAGAAACGATGGCTTAACATTTTTATCAACAACAACATACTTGGGATCCTTTAGCTTGTAAATATGTCTTTTTAACAAAAGCTCATTATATACCTAGAAGAAGGAATAATTGAGGAGCGGATAAAACTTTTAAACTTTATTGGCCAAAAACAAATAAAAAGTGCAAAAGCTTAATTCTTTTAGAGACATGACTTAAATTTATTGTAATTTTCTTCAACTCCAAAAACCAAAATGAAAAGTTTTTATGTTGCAAACAGTGAACGCAAAGAGTGTATCCATAGGATCCTGGGTAAAGAGAAAAAAAAACTATTTTTACAGAAAGTAATATTACTTCTTAATACTCACTGGTCACAAAAAATAAAATTGTGGATATTTATTGTTCGAAAGAAGTCCAAATAGTGGTAACTTTTATAGCACAAAAAAAGATTTGTTTTTTGACTCTGACAATAGAGGTGAGCGATCCCGTGATTTTTAGGGAATATCGTTAATAGTGAATGCGATTTTAAAATCACCGGTTATTTAAACAGTGACAGTGATCACTGTTTAGCATTTTTCACTTCTTGTAAAAGAGTTATTTTAATCTCTGTTAAATTATTATACATAATGTTATTTTAAGCAGTGATTATGCGATTTTAGTTCTTTTTAACGAACTCCTGAGCAACGCATTGGAAAAATAATATAAATGATAAATAAGAATTTATGAATAAGAAACATCAATTTTCAATAGGTATGTATGTACATAAGTAGTTAAAAACAATATTCCATATTTATATTAATATTTTTAATTTACTTTAAACAAAATTTTTATAAAAAATTTTAATTTATACCTTTTGAGATAAGTTTTTAAGCTCCAATGGAGCATTGAGATAAAGCTTTAATTTAGAAAAGCAGCTTAAAATTCTTGTTAAATAGATTCCAAACATAAAAATATATAAAAATATGTAGTTGAAATCCATTGTAACAAAAACAAAAAACTAAAAAAAAAACAAATAACACAAATTAAGCTGTATATGTACATAACACAACTAAGTATAATATAACATTTGTGCTTTTTCTCGTTTAAACGCGTTCGTCGGTCATTTAGGACTTGTCCAGCTTTTGAAAATATTCTTTCGCATGGACTGGCGATCCTAATGCACAAAAATTTTCTTGAGCTATTTGAGAAAGATTTTGATATTTTTAATTTTTTTTACTTCACCATTTAAAAAATATTTTTAATTCTTGATAATTGAAAGTTAAATCCAAAAACCCTGAACATATTAACTAAAATTTCATTTCAGATAACGATTTATATATATCGCTTATTTACTCAAATGTCGTAATTCTAGAAATGCATTTTTGGCGTTAACGATTCAGAATTGTTTGTTATGCTATGTTTAATGTCGTATATAAGTTTCATATTAAAAATGTTTCTACTTATAGCGTGTAAAAAAATGTTATTATTCGTTTCTATATACATAATGCGAGCAAACTAAAAACTTTATACGCATTTTTTTCGAAATATTTTTGTTGTACCTTTACAAAGATTTTCGCTTATTATGTAAAGTTCTATTTTTGTTAGCTGTGCTTTTTTTCATTTTAGGTTACGATATGTGTTTAAAATAAATGTGTGTTTAAATCTGTTTTTGAATATTAATTTTTTAGCCGGCTCATATCTGAATTTAATCCACCGTCGCGGACAAACAATGCTCGGCGCTGGTTTCTGACGGCACCTCTGTTGTAAAGTTTTTAACAGCACTTTGACAAACACACATATAAACACATAAGCCCTTTACTTCTTTTAAAGAACAAAAGCAGCAATATGATTTGTTAGCTATGACCAAATGTAAACATGAAGCACAGAAATGTTACTTTACATTTTGCAAAGTTTAACATAATAAGAGTAACATCGCAGGTAAAATTACTGCACAATATTTCAAAATGTTACTTTTAGTAACATAATAAATTAAAAGTAACACTTTAGTAGAAACAGTTACTTCACGGTTTATGTCACTGTCGTTACATGTTAAAATGTTATTTAAATAACACAATAACTTAAAAGTAGCAGCAGCAGTTACTTCACAGTTTATGTCACTGTCGTTACCAGTGATTTGCAAGTAACAGGTATAAAATCACAGGTACGGAAATATCACTCATCTCTATCTGACAAGCCTTAAAAAAAATAAAAAACTATATTTATTAAATGAACATGTACAAATTTAATTGAACTAACATGTGGATTTTCGATTTATGCTAGTTTCAATTGTTCTCAAATTTGTATTTATAGAAAAAATTCTTTTAAGCTTCTAAGTTCTCAGTTAACTTTGGACCAATATTTGCTTTAATTTACCCTTTGGGAACAATATTTTCAAAAACTTCCAAAAATATATTAATATATTTTTAAGGTCTGACGAAGTTAATTTTAAAAAAATTTTGAAATAAATTTCGAAAATATAATTGTTAAATAAATAACCATTTGCCAAACACAACTATTTTATTTTTGAATTGGTTCTTACAACTAAAATTTTAAATAAAATTGCTTAATTCTCAAGGTCTCTGAAAACTTCTATCGACTATTAATATATTTGATCCAACAACCACATTGTATTTTAACATATAGAAAAACATTTATAATTTTGGAAATAAATTTTTTTCAACATTATTTGCTTCTAAAATTCTGTTTAATTGATATTTTTATCAAAACTCCCATTTTGGCGACTACAGAAAAAAGTTCTGCACAAAACGTAAAAAAAATTGAACGACGCGGGGTATAGTCTCAATACAATTTTTCAAAAATATTTGTTTATTAATAACACAATTTCATATATAAATTATAAAGAAAGAAAGAAAAAATTAAAAAAAACTGATAATAAAATTGCGTGGTTGCTTTCGAAAATGCATTCTACTCGGCTAGTATCGGTAAAAAACATGCTTTTTCAAAAAAAGTTTCTTTCAATATAAATGGAAAAATATAAATTTTTTCTAATGAAAAAGATAAAGTAATGAACTTAAGACAAAATGAAAAACCAACAATTTGTATTAAAAAAATATTGTGTTGTAATAGTAAAATGAGCAAATAAATATTTTGGTTACCAGCCGTCGTAAATTGATTTTTGAAAATAGTAAAAACCTATGTAGAAAATAAAATTACATTCAAATACAACTGCTTTAGAAAAAAATATTTCTTTTAATTTAAAAGAAAAATCAAAGAACTTTATGCATTAACTTTACATCTTTTGCCATTTTTTTCAGTGTGAAATGCGCTTCTTGGTAAGTACTTTAAACTTCCATTTGTCTTAACACTGCACTGATTGTTAACTTAAAAGTATGCAAAAAGGCAATTTTGTAATTTTTCTGAAAAAATGTTTCAGCTGCTTTTTCTAAATTTCTAAAATAATTTAAAACACTTAATTTCTGTTGCAAATCGAATTTAATATAATATTTCTTACTTATTTAATTAAAAAATTTAAAATGTTTTTATTACATCTTTGTTACTAAACATAACAGTTTACCTTTTAATTTTCCTTATATCAAAATGGAAAAGTCAAATCACGTAACAGAGTGAAACTTTTAAGTTCAAAAATGGACAAATACCATATGGACCTTAAAACTTAAAAGGAAACATATTGGCAGTAAAACTCTCGTACACATATCTAAAATAGTTGCAATATGTTGCTGCTCCAAAAATATAAAAAAATATATAAAGAGAAACGAATATAGTACTGGCAACATGTTATGACTTTAACACAGAGCTTAGTTCATTTGAAATTTTTCAATTTCAATTTTGGACACTTTTTAGTCTAAACGAAAATAAAAACTAAATTGTACATTTTTATACAGTTTTTGCATTATGGTTTGGCTTTTGCACAAGGTTTAACCAATTCAATTTAGGCAATACCACAGATGATAGTCACTATACCAACAAAAACAGTAGCAACTGTATTATATGTAAAGGTTAAATATCTACAGAAGTAAAGAAAAAAAATTAACACAAACAGGCTAAAGTTTACGTATATAAACACATACATACAAACTAAAGGACACAAAAGTGTCTAATAGTTTTCCTTTGTTTATAGTATGCTGCAGCTATTTTATTATGGTTTTTATTATTGCCCCTATATGTTGCACTTTTATTCAATTTGTATTTTGCCTTTTGTTAGCCTTTTTGAAAAGTTTTTTTGAGAATGCACGTGATTGCTGTAAGTGAACTTAGGAGTGTAACAAAAAAGTCAATTGTTATGAAATTAAAACACGACATGATGACCGCTAGAGTGTAGTTGGAGTTTTTTATTTTAGCAAGTACATGTGATCATGAACATACAGATAAATGAATTTGTTTTGCACACATGCACCTAACACCTTAAAATATTTTTTTTTTTACTTTTACTTTGAAAGGAAGCATTTTTAAACGCTCTCCTACACAAGACTAAGAGGGTATATCTCTACCAACAATGATAATTAATATATTGTGTAACACTTGTTGTCTGACTATTAGTCTGTATATTTGTATTGTTTGAAAAAAGCAGAAAAAAGTCAGTTGAGTAAAGAGTAATGTTTAATTGAATTTCTTTTACGATCAGGTTTAGTTAGAATTCGAATTCGTTACATTTTTAAATTTGTAAGCTAAACAGTTACGAAAGCCGAGTAGTAAAAAAAATATATCAATATTTTTTAATTTCTTTAACAAGCAACAAGTCATAAAATCTTTATTTACACTTCGTCCTTTAAAGGACGTTCTTGCTATCAGCTTAACTTCAAAGGACAGTACAAAAAGCAAAAAGCTTAAAAATTAGTTTTTAAATCCCACTTAAAGCAGGAAGACTAAACTTTTAGTGGTTTGTTTACATATGTATGTATGTATGTGTGTACCTCCAAAAGTACTAAGTATCTACTTCGCGTTAATATGTATGATGTCTTTTCTCTTTTATAATTATTTTTCCCTTTTCTATAATTTTGTTTTATTTATTTTTACCACTGGAAGCTTTAAGGATTTTAAGCATTAATTTGGTACAGCTGCTATTCTTGGTTTTTATTTTTGTCTCTTCTCCTTAATATTTAAGGATCATTAACTCATATACGAGGCTAACAATAACAGCAACAACTACAATATATATAACAAAAAAATACAAGGACTTGGCCAGATAAAGAAGAAAAAATAACAAAATAAACAAAACAAGCAAAGGAGTGGTCAATAGGAATTAAAGCATAAAACGGATTGCTTAAAGTAAGTAGTTTCGCATTAAGACCATTATTATATCTGGTACTTAAAGAGGCTTAAGTACATTGACTACAAGAGCATAACAAAGTAAGGAAAAAAGAAAAATAAAGTCAAACTATTTCTTGAACTGCAAAACATTCTCAATGGGTAGAGTAACTGGGGTAAAAAGTAGATATTTAAAGAATTTGTTTTGTTTTTCTAAGATAAAAATAAAAGAAAATTTTGGGTAATATTAATTAATTTGAACATAAAATATATACAAAGTAACTGAGTCCTTGGTTCAGTATATAAAGTATAATTTCTGTGCTGAGAGTTGTAGCAGCGAAAGCAACAATACTCAAAAGTAACTGAAAAAGGTTAAGCAAATCGAAAAATGCGCACGAATAAAAATTTATGCTGAAAAATTTCTTACGCCATTGCAATAAAAATAAGTAGGAAAGGAAAGGTATTTAACATGGTGGACCAAGGTTCGATAGGTCTCTTTTTAATCAAACAGTTTTTAAAATTTTATTTTACTGTATCCCTTTATTGAAATAAAAAAACATGTGTTTTGCTCTAAAAATTTTTGCTCTAACGCCACTAAAATAATATTTAAATATCAATTTTTTTTATTATGAAATGTTTTTATGTGTAAATGAAAAAGTTGTTTCTTACTTCAAATGTTATACATTTGGAATACAACAAAGCTGAAGCGAAATAGTTCAAAGTATATTAAAGAATTCCGAAGTTGAGACTAAAAGCGATGTTGGCCGTGATGGTCATGACATTTACAAACAAAAGTTTAAAAATTGTAACTGTAAAATTTAATTGTAAAATTTAAGATTTAAAAAAAATATTTAGAAATAAAAGGGCGGTGAAGGGTAGAGGAGAGGCCATTATGGCAATATATTTTTAGGGATTTATAGCAAGGAAACGAGTCCTTGAAAATTTTAAAATTTCAGACTTTAATATTTTTTTTTAATTTAAGTATGTGTGCCAACTTCAATCACATTGTGATAACTTATTTTCTTTATGGCCACTCGATATATGAAATCTGCGCTTTGGTAATAATTTGTATTTGATGTGATAAAATAGTCCTATATATTATAAACTTTTGAAATGGGTCCAAAGGTATCGATATAGGGTGCTGACTAAAACCTCCAATTGCTTTCGAAAATGTGTCCTGCTGGGATAATGCCGGAGAAGAAACTTTTTTAAGGTTTACAAAAAAAATTTTCAGCCTTGCATGAAAATTATTCCAGTAAAGTTGAACTACTGGGCTCATTTTAAAGTTATTGGAATATTATTTTGAAATGTTTTGGTTTGCATAAAAAGTTAAAATTTTAAAAAAAATATTAATATTTTACAGACAATCAGACGAACGCACATATCTTAATCAACTTAGAAGCTATTCTAGTTGTTCGATATAAGAAATGTGGGCCTCAGATTATTATTGTCGAGCTTAGCAAAAACCTTGAGAGTCGTACAACGCCCCTATTACGTAAGTGATATCATTATAATAGTTTACTTTAAGTCAAAGGTCTAAAAGATATAATAATTAGCAAGAGACTCTGGCTTTTTTGTTTTAACATATCTTTTAATTATAGTTAAACATAAAAAAGAGAATATCAGAATAGGAAAAAAAGTTTAGTTAATTGAGGTTTCTAATAATAGAATGGTAATCTCAAAGAATTTTACAACTCTTATTATTTTGCTTATCACGTTTTCTTGTAAAGGCATTAAAAATTTTTTAAACGCAATAGGCAATTCTGAATAAAAATAGACAATTTCAATAGACATTACAGAACAAAAAGTTATATGACACAACGCTTAATAGTTAAATAATTAAACGAAATTTGTAAAACAATTGAACTGTTGACGCAGTTAATTATTGTTTTTTGTTAAAACGCTCTTTGCCAAAATTGTTCTATTATTAAGAAATTTTTTTTAACACATCTTTTCTATATAAACATTTAGGATAACATCAATACTAGCATATTTAAGCCATTGAATAAAGAAGTTTAATTGTAAAGTGGAGCTAACATTTATCATAAAATATCCAAAAAATAACACTTTCCATATAATTTTGTGAATTAAGCGTAACAATTTGGAAATTCCCTTTTAATAAATTGAATAATGATACATAAAACATTGACAATATTTTTAAAAATATTTGAAAAAAAACCCTTTGCCTTTTTACTTACTATCTCTTCAATTAGCATTTGGGATTTGACACTAACAAAGATGGTTTTTAAATATTTATATTTCTTAGTGTTAAGACATATAAAAGTATGAGTATGAGTTGACAATCAGTTTACTTATGTTGTCCTTCAATTAAAATCTTATTCACTGCTTTATTTCGTAACTGCGTTCATTCGAGTTGTATTTTCCATTCTTTTGTTTTAAGCTTCAATAAACGAAATCATTCTCGTTATTGTATTATAGCAGCACAAAACAATGGTAAAAATAGTATAAAAAGTAATGGGGAAATATGCTCAAGAAAATGTCTTTCATCTATTTAATATTGTTATTTTATTCCTTTTTCCTGTTGATCCCCTTTGTCTATAAGACTTTTTGTTTAAACATCATTGTTAGTTATAAGCTTTTGACTGTTTCTCATAATGCTAAATGAAAACGCTAGTTGAATGCTTGTCTCTCTCACAAACTCTTTTCTGATTTTGTTCAAGTTTTCCCCAGTTGAATATACTTTGTAGTGTAAATGAAACATTAAATCTTCTGTCATAGTTAAAATAGCAACAACAACAATCCTTAAACAATTTTTCTTAATAAAATTCTTTGCACGTCCTGCAACGTGCCCAGCAAGTTAAACAATTTTGACAAAATGCTGTCAACTCTGATTATCGCTTGTTTCTCATTAGTTCATCATCACTCACCATTTGGTTGCCATTATTTTTGTTTTATTGTTTTTGTTGTTTTATTGCATTTCTTAGTTCTCTTGTTGCTTTTATTGTTGCTGGTGTTTCTACTTATATTGTAGCTTTGCTGTTTTGTGACTTTAAATAGTTATAAGATTTTGTTAGTTTTTATTTTTTCATATTTATAAGCTTTCTTAAATATTTTTTAAATTTATTTTTAGTTTTTTATAGTTGTTAAATTTTATTATAACTTAATTTTCTTTATGAAAGTTGTGTTTTTAGTTCCAAAACATTAAAGGCGAAACTAGTGATCCTTAATTCATTAGCTATTATCTATAGAAGTTAGTTAAATGATTGGCTGCCTGACGAATTAGCAATCGTACGAAAAGCGCCTAAAATTAAAAATCCTTAATTGTTACGATAAAATTTTTTTGTAAATATTTCAGCATATACAATTTAAAATAGACAAAACCAATAAAAGAAAAAAAATATTTTTGTTTAATTTTAATTTGCATAATTTTAAAATTCTATGAATCACATTGTTAGTTGTTGAAACACTATAATAATCATAAAACGTTTCTCCATGCAAAAACTTCTCGCAAGTTGTAGAAACGAGCCACAATTGTGGTGCTTTTTTTAGTTTTTGGCTACTTATTGGAAAAAGGTACTATTTTTGCTATTTTGGTATATATATATAATTTTTTGAAGTTATGGGGCTTTAGGTATTAGATTAAGAATGTTTGACCTATATTGAGGTCGAAAGTCGGAAAAGCGGACAAACATAACTTTTTTTTTATGTTGTTGGTACTTTTATGAATTTTGTAAGATAATAATTCTTTCAAAGGGGGCAACGAAGTAGACAAAAAGTACTTTAGTACTTTTAATTTTGCAATCTTTTTGACTCAGTTAATATTACGAGTATATATATATAAAAGTAAATTTAAGGTCTGTTAACTCAAAAAGAGGTTAAAAATTAAATAAATGAACAAAAAGTACTTTTTTTACATTAAAGGTACTTTGGTGGATTTCCTACATTTATATTTCTCTTTTTTACATTCTGAGATTATAAAATTATAGATATAAAATTCAGAGCTATTGCCATACATACAAGAGGCTATTGACCCAGTCTCAGTTCGGAATTCAATTAGATAAATAGGAAGTATTTTTTTATAAATTTGGTATTTTTTTCGTAATTCTGAAGCTATGAGATATTTATATGATGAGTCGAAAAAAATGAAAGATGAAGGGCCATTGACCTAAAAATAAATGGAACCGGAAGCAAACTAAGGAGGAAAATAGAAAAAAATTATCTCTTCTTGTTTAATAACAATAATAAAAAAGCATTCCGTTACATCTGAGAGATGAATTAAGCTTTAGCGTTAGTAAAGTGTTGCCATATAGGCCTTAATACAAAATACATTTAAACTTCTTCCTAACTCAAAAATAATATTTAAAATCAAACACATAAATACCGTTTACAAAGTACTGATGTTGAAATGCGTAGCTGGTTTCGAAAACGCATTTTACTCGGCTGGTATGAGTAGAAGAACTTACTTTTTAGAAAAAGTTATTTGCAAAAATAATGCCAAATATCAGTTTTTTCTTAGTAAAAAGAATTTATGTTTTAAACTAACTAAAGCAAAAATAATAAAAAGCAAAAATTGTTTTAAGGCAACAAGTTCAGTGAAAAGTAAAAAACGAAATTTATCTTGAGATTTATCAGAGGTTGCCTTAAGCCAAGCTTTGGTTAAAATCAGTTTTCTGGTTAAAATAAAAAAGCTGTGTTATTTTGCGTTTGCTTAAAGTTTCGTTAGCTTATTACAAACTTCTTTGGGAGCTTCTTTTACATTTTTTATAAAAAAAATTTGGTGATTTTTTTTGTAAAAATAATTGATGGCCGTTTTAAGCAATTTATAACTTTTTAAGATTTTCCCTTCAATTTGTTGTCTTGAGAAGCAAATTTCAAGCTTTTTAAAGTAACTCAAACCTTTAGTTTCAGCGATTATGTACACTTGGAGTGATCGAGAGGATAATTTTTAACGTTTGGTTTTTTAGCAGTTAGCGCTAAGTTATCTTCCCCACTAAAAAAAAAAAAAAAAAATTCCTTAGCAATCGACCTGTATAAAAATAAAGTTGATTAAAAATTTCACTTTTCCGTATATATAATATTTAAAAGCTGTAAATTTTTAAAAATGTTGGGCACTATATTTTGACAATGTATTTTTGATAAAGTAACATTTAGTAGTCCCAAGAGATTAATTCTCTTGCCATAAACATGGATATTAAAATAAGCATGTGAATGCAGTAAGTTTTTTATGCTTCTTTTTGACACAAAATTTTACTCAAAAAAACATTTTATATGACATTAAAAGTTGGCAGAACAATAATAAGAAAAATAAAATGTAGCAGTCAGCATTGCTAAATTCCCAGAAGCATCTGTTTTTTAAATAAAATAACATCAAAACAAGAGAACTATGACGGCGGCTAAAACATTAGTACTAACAGCAGTGGTAATGTTTTTAAAAAATAAAATACGTGAATATGTGATTTGATGTGCTTTTATGTTTGAGGCAACACATAATTTGTTTGTATTATTGTCGAGGACTAAGCTTTAGCTTCGGATGAGCGTACAGGTACTCTTATGGTACATTTTGGTTAAATCAACCAAAATTATTTTTTGAAGAAGGGAAAAGAAAGACGTATCCAAAAAAAAAAAGATTCAAGTAAGGCAGCACAGAAATGAAAACGAAAATGTAAAATTCAAATAAACACAACATAAGTTATGGATATTTTAAAACTCCTTTGAGATGTTTCAAGGACATTAGGAAAAAGTGGTAAAACAAAATACAACAGCCGAATAAATACAAAAAACAAACACATGCGCTTAAAACATGTTGTCTTATGTTTTATGAATGAGCAATCACACATACACACGCACTCACAGCTACACACATTGATTTAAGCATGTTCCCGTAACGTATAAGTAATGAATTTAGACATCAAAAAACTTATACGCCATTTGAATTTTAAAAATTTATATAAGAGCATATTCGTCTGAAAAAAATAAAAAATTGCACAAGACAAACAAATTGAAATTTAACACAAATTCGTATCTCTTGCCAGTTTATTTTTTAAAATTTTATTTAACAAAGGATATTAGAGTCTTGCCTTAAACTAAGAAGGGGTTTTTGTTATACTGACTACCAAACTGAATACTATACATACATATTTTGCATTTAAATATAATTAATTTTTTAAATGACAAAGCAGAGTTGAAAATTTCGTTTTTATTTGAATATGTTCATACAAATGTATAAAATAAAAAATAAAATTTAATCCATAATTAAGAAATTGTTGCCTTAAAGAACTATTACCCAATTTAAGCTGACAAACTAATGTCTTAGAAAAAAAGTAATACAGCTTCTTTTATTTAAATTTTAATGCAAAAGCAAAAACGAGAGTCATAAAAAAATTTTAAATAAGACATAACAATAAAATAAGGACACTGCGTTATTTATCTTCTTCAGATAGATTGTACTGGTATTTAATATAAAAAGTAAAGCTACATGTCAACAAAAACCTAAGCAAAACAGTAAATATATACACTAATACTACAATATATAAGCTCATGCAAAAGCACTTATTCACTGCCATATTTAACTGCTATCTTTTGTGTTATTTTTCTATGCTAAACAAGAAAATGTTTTCTAAAAAAATTATATTTTTGTTAGAATTGTTTGTTTTTTTTTTCTAGGCATTCTTGTTATTGTTTGTTTTTTTTTTGTTTCTTTTTTAGCCTTTACTAGTACTATTTTAGTTGAAACTTCTACTACCAGCTTAGCAGTTGAGCATGATTGTCAAAATAAAAACTTTGAAAAATAGAATAAAAATGTCTTAGTAGCACAAGAAAAAAGATATGAAAACTATAACAAACTATAACAAAACTATGACAACAACTAAACAAAAATAAAATAATAGAAATAAAAATATGGAAACAAAAAAGAAGCACAACAACAAAACTATAAATAAAAATGTAATAACAAAACAAATTTTTACACGTTGACAGCTCAAAGTGTCCTTGAGTGAGAGTAGAGTTTAAATAACAATAGCGGAACGAAAACAGCAACAAAATAAAAGCAATAATAACAACAGCAATAATGAAAGCCATATATTTAAAAAAATATGAGAAATATGAGAAATATATGAAGAGCAAAAGAGAGAATTTATTTACTTTTATTTATTTTTTTAAGGAGATGAGCTTGCGATGAGATTTTCAGACAACATTTATTTGCAAGCTAATAAAAAATAAAAAAAAAAACAAAAAATTAAAAAAATTAAATAAGATTTTTTCAATGAATATTTATAATAACTTCAAAAATTTAAACCCAATATTATAGTTTTCCACTTTACTTTTGAAAGCGCGGTTTGAAATATTATTTAAAACAATGTAATTAATATGAAGGACGACTGTTAATTTTAAAAGTCAATTTTGTTTGCATGATTAACATTTTTATCCGAATTATAAATTTGTTTCTTTAAATTTAAAATAATTTGTATATTATTTTAACAATTTCAGGATTTTCGAACTTAACCTGTGATAATAATTTTGAGTTTTTAATTTTTAGACCAAAAATTTAAAATTGTCAAAAAAGTACCAAAATATGAAGAAAGAATTTTTTATTCAATATGTTGACTTTATAATCAATGGTCCCTAACTTAATACTAAGACTGATTTCCTGGAAAATGCAAATAAGTACCTTTAATATGAAATAATAGTTTTTTGTCTGGGTTGTATTTCTAGAATCATTATCTTAAAAAAAAATCTCACAAATGTTAAAACGTAATGAAAATGTGGCTTTTGGCCTCTGCATGTTGGTCAATAACATTTGATTTTTTATTCCTAAGCGCCTAACTTCAAAAGTACGAGCAATTTCAAAAGGTGCAGAAACTCCTCAAAATGTTAGAATGTAATTCAAGTACAAAACGTAGCCAGAGCCTTAAAAAAGTATATTTTGTAATCTATGTGCAGCTGCAGATTGGAAGAGGAACCCGTAGTTAAAGCCTACGCATTTGGGCTGTACATCTGTCAGCTGCAACTCAGTCGTTATATTGTCTGGGATTTCTTGTTTATTTTTACTTTTTTCCTTTAAGATAGAGTAATCATGTGCATTTTTGATACGCGCTAATGCTTTTGAGCACTTTTTTGTTGATAGATTAAAATAATATTAAGGTTTGAAAAAAATTCTCGAAAGTCTCTTTTTATTTAGAATAAAAAAAAGACTTTCCATTAATATATATATATCTAATAGCATTAGTTTTTTAAAATTGCTTAAAAACACAAATAAATAGTTGTATTGATTTTAATGGTAATTAGTATAAAAATTAGTTGGGCGCATTATGTTCGGTTCATAATTGATAAATTTAATTTAAGAAAAGTGAAAAAATTAATTATGGAAACAAGTTTGCATATTATCGTCAGTTTTATACTTCAAAAGAAAGTTTTCTATTTATACTTATAATCTTAGAAAATTAGGAAAAATAGCGAAAGTTTTTTAAAGCTATTTGAACATTGTTAAGTCCTTTAAAAAAATTCAAAGCACAAAAAAATTTCTTCATTAACATACATGTATCAATCCGTCTTGAAATTTTTTTTGTTTCAACAAAAACCAAAAGTAACAAAGTTTTCTTTAAATTAAAAAAAATAAGACGAATATATGAAACGTTTTAAATTTGCCTAAATGAAGAGCAAAAAAATAGTCTGGCAGCACTTAAGAGACTTAACAAAATTTACCATCAATTCGCCGCAGCAAATTCAATCCCGAAAAAACGCTCTTTTTCTCTTTTTTGTTTTGCTCTGCTATTATTTTCCTTCTTAAGGACATGCTAAACGAGTTATACCAGCATTCTCTAACGGGCATTCAAAGCGTAAGTTTGCTTATTTTAGCTTCGTTTGAAAAACATAAAAAAATATATTTTTAACAAAAATCATAAAAAGTGATTTTAATAAATTTAGTAAAAACAAATTGAAAAGTAGAAAATTAAAATAAAAAGTAGTTATTAAAAAAAATTCTAAACTTGCCAAATAATTTTTTTCCTGTTTAAAGCTAAATTAGCTAAAAAGTGGTCTAATTTCAATGTGTTTCTTTTTTATTCGCATTCTTTTAAACAATAAAGAAATTATATAAACTTATTATTTAAATAATATTTTTTTTAAATCACTAGTTTTTCCATTTTTCCTAGATTTTTTTTTGAGTGCAACTAAAAGAATATCAATAAAAGTGTTCTAAAAACTAAAATAAAAGAAAACAACAACTGTTTATAATAATAAAGGAATTTGTTTTGCTTAGCAACATGTTACAGCCAAAGTCTTCATGTTTTAACTGGCATGTTTTTCTAGTGGGATTATTTATCATCATCGTTCAATGTGATGCACGTGCGGTAAGTAAAAAACTAAGAAAAACATTTTACATAAAATGAAGGAACTACCTTTAATAAATATAATACAAATATAAAATCAAAACGTATCAAGGGTTCGAATGTTAAGGATAATCGTAATTTTAAAATTTACCTTTCAAAAACAAAATATATTTAAAGTTTGTTTATTTATTTTTTTCGTAATATTATGCGAATTTATTTGAATAATAGCAACGTATGATATACAAATTTAATTTTTGTTTTTATTTTGCGAATAGTTCTTTAATAACGTTAGTAATAACATTAATATTTATTTTAAAGCATTTTATTTTTGTTAAGGGCTTTATAGGCGAGAATTAGGTTCCCAAAAAAAAATTTCGAAGAAAAATGCTGGTATGGTATTTTAAAGGAATTTTTTTCAAGCAATTTACAACTAAAATAATAAAAGCCTTGAACTTATTTATTTTCGGCAAACTAAGCATTTAATATAAATTGTTAATAAATAATTAAAAGTCAGCTCCTAAAGTAAAATACGTTTTCGTGAGCAGCGGTATTAAAGTCAGTATTTTTTTTTAATTATATGTGAAGTTTTCAAAAAGATTAATAAAAAAAGATTATAATGAATATATATATACAGAAAAAGTATTAAATATACTTTTTTTATAGTTTGTACAGATATGGCAAATAAAGGTTAAAGATTTTTTGGTATTACCAAGTAGTTTCAAGAAATCTAAAACAAATAGTTTTAAAACTTAAGAAGTTGAAATCTTTGCTAAAAATTGGTTAAATCAAAATTAAGTAACTGGAAAATGTTTTCCTAAAAAACTCATTTATAGCCTAAAGAGTTTACAAAAATGCAACATGTTGTTAAATGTACACCTTCAACAGTTGCTCTAATTAATTGATTTGCGGCAACAGAACTGATTACCAGCATTAATTTTTGGCCCTTCAGTAACAGTATCAATTCTGTTATGGCATCGCTTTTAAGTACAGGCTTTTTAAATTTTGAAAATTATAGCAATTTGTTTTTCTATATTTTGTTTGGTTAAAACATAAGTATTTTCTCGTTAAATGAACTAACAATACGTATTTAAGGCTTAAGGCTTGTTTTAAAATACTAGTGCAGCCAGTAAGTTACTAAACTTTAGTTCCTCAAGCAGTATCTTTTCTCCACAAACGAGTATGTTCACTGTGATGTTATATATTTTAAACGTTATTTTAATTTTTGACCACATAGGAACTTAGAGATCTTTATGAATGTTTTTTTATTTGTTTTTAATATACCAAGGAAGATCATTTATAATTCGTAGGATATTGTTTTGATGTTGGAGGCATGAACAGCGGCATATAAATGTACCCCGTAGCACCAAATTGATTACTACCAATTATTTTCAGCGAGTGTGACAATTTTGCTTATATTTTTGCTTATAACTCAAACAGTTCAAGTTTAAATTTGAAAAAAGGTTATGATTTCCAAAGAGGGTATGCTTTTAGGCGACTAATAGAAAGTATACACTTTAAGATCGATTTGTTTAAAATAATGGTAATTTTGTCAATTTTCACGGTAGTTAAAAGTGGTTTTATTAGTACTTGATTCATTATACCTACAAAAAGCTATGTTTGCATAAAGAAAAATCTTTTAGAAAATGTGAAGGGTGTGAAATTTTCATCAAACCGTTAAAAACTAAAAACAATATCTCAGAATTTTATAATTTTAATCTCTTCGGAAAATAAAGGTCAACCAAATTATTTATACTTTAGTTAATTTTCTTCTCTTTAATTCGTAAATTCATCAGTTTTTTTTTTTTTTAAATTTTTTTTTTCATTTTGGACCGTTTTGCGTGGAAATGATAAAAGAGTTTTTAGCAACTGTCCAGAGAGTTTTGGCTGATTTTTGTTTTATTTGCGTCAACTTCACATATAGTTGTTACTGTTGAGGGAGACGACCATCTAAATAAATGTCAAAGTAACTTGCCTGCAGGTGTTGGGTCACCATCTTGTTGCTAAGAAAGATTAAAACGCACGCTCTTCTCTTTAAAGAAAAATTTTTTAGATGCATTTTTGCTCGTTTATATTTTTTTTCCCCAAAAATTTTTCTCATTTCTCTACTAGAGTTATATGAACCTGTAATAGGTTAAAGGCCTTTTTAGAATATGTATTTATAACTACTGGGGAAACCGGTTACATCAGCTAATGCTAACGTATGTGTATACATGTTTGTTGGAATTTGTACTGTTTTAAAGGAGTACGTTACTGGTCCTTAAATACTTCTTCAAATTTAGCCCCTTTTTGGTCGAACACAACTTAAGTGTCCTTTTTTTGACCATATGTTTTCAATCATTAAGGTAGGCCTCAATAAGAGGAGAAGAAATAGATTTATTTTTATTAAAGGCTTTTCCTAAAACCTGCATTAATCTGTGGGCTTGTTTAATTGTACCATGCTATCACTCAAATCCGAAGTATGAATACAGTTGCTTTCAATCAGTGTTATAGTCAACTTCAATTATAGCGATTTCTTGAACAATTTCGCCAAAGTTGTTAGTAGACTTCCAATGTCAATTAAAGCATGTCCGTCCAATCGCCTTCAAGAGGTGCCCACACTCTGTTGCGATCGCATTTTTAAATATACAAGGTAGCTGATGAAAGCTTCAGCCAAAAAAAAAATTATTTTTGGTAAGATGCCTCATATGTGTCACCGAGACTGGAGGACATTTGCATTCAATTATAATCCAAACTTCATGAAGTATTTGAATGCATCTGCAGCAATTCAAATTACCTCCACCCTTGGTGACACATGTGCGGCATCTTATCAAAAAGGTATTTTTTTTGGTAGCAGCTTTTATCAAATAAAATTTATCACAGAAAAGCTTTTCGCTATGGGACTAAGCCTATTAAAAGTAATGATGATTGGTGCATTTTTAACACAGCTCTAGTAAAAATGTCCCTTTGGTTGGCTGATTTGGACCCTCTTTTCAGAAAAGCACTTTCAATTTATTTATTAAAAGTAATTAATATTTATGTGTTACCAGAATCTGCTATCTGATTTTTCAGAGATTTAAAAACCAATGGAGAATTATTAAAATTAATTGCTTAAGACCATAACAAGTAACCAAAAAAATCAATTAATGTATCTCTTTTCTTCTCTGTATATTTGTATATTTATATACAAGAAGGCATTTTTAAAAATATCTGTGAAAAAATGCTTTCAAATATACATCCATTTACATATACATATATTTATATGTATGTTTGCAAACTCCTATTTTTAGCCAATTTTTTTAACAAGAAAAAACACGAAACCTTCCCCAAGCAATTATTAACCCTCAATATTTCAAGCAAATGCGGTTGTTTTTTATTCCCAACTCTTATTTTATTTACAAATTTTTCATTTGGTTGTTTCATCATGCAATTTTTTCATTGGATTTTACTGAGATATAAAAATAAATTGCATGATGTTTTCAACTTTACTTCAAAATGTTTTGTGGCGTTAATAAATTTGTATAAAAAGGACTGACCAAAAGAAAACCCAATAACAAATGTCTGTACAAGCCGCACGTACATATGTATAAGTAGACCTTTTTTTTTTAAATGAACGTTAATATGAATGTAGATGCATTAAGAGATTTCTCTAAGTAGCAACAAAGTACAGCTTCTACTAACTGGAGCAGAAATTAAAAATTTATTTGTTTTTATGAGTGTCCTATTTTGCATTGTGAAAGAGTAGTCTTGCTGTTATTTCGTTTTTAAATTATAAATAAATAAAAGGTTTTTTTCAGAACAACAATCTGTAGCTTCTGGGCTTAAAAACTCAACTATACTTTCTACCCTTTTGGGTAAAAAAAGCAATTTGAAGCAGTGAAACCAAAACATGCTACAATACTTTAATAAAATGAACTATTTTTTCAGGGCCTTTTTATTTTTTAGTTATAAATTTTTTATTTCTTTTGCAACTGAAAATAAAAAGAGACCAGTAAAAGCGAACACTGACACTAAGAGGCAATGGGGATAAGACACCATTTCCATTTTGTGGATAAAATATATTTTTGCAAATGTAAATCCAGCAAAAACAAAACAAACCAGAGTTGCTATTATTATAATAAAAAAAGCTATACACAGAGGGAAAAAAGGAGTTCTAAAATCATGCACGGCTGGTATCATATTGTGAACGAAGCGTTTTTTATTTTTCAAGAACATTTGTTCACAAATATAAAACGAAACGTTGTCAAATCAAGAACGCAATAATAAAAACCACCAAATATTGTCAAATCAAAAACGAAAATCCTAAAAATACCAGTCGTTGTCAAATTGTGAACGGCCTGTTCTTAATTTAATTTTTAACACTCTATGGTATGCAAGATAGTATGTGTAGATATTTTTAGTTAAATTAAAATTTTATCATATTCGCTTTTAATTTCGAATCGATAAACGAACTCTTTTGGTATGATATAAAGTAGGGTTGGATCAACGAAAATAAAAGCACAACAATGTCTCCAATAAATTCAGTTATTGGTAAAATTTTTTAAAAGGTAGGTAAAAAGTGTGTTAAAATGTATGTGTATAGTACATTTTCATTGTTGATAAAAGAATTTGAAGACCTTTTTAAACAATTCAACACGAATATACAAACTACAAATATACTTTTTAGCAAAGGGTTGGAATTAAAAGTTGTTTATAATAGGCCATCATCTTAACATCACGATTCTTACAAACAGTTTTCCACGATTTACACCACAAATTTTGTTGTTAAAAAAATACATAAAAATGTGTGTACATATGTACGTGTTTTTAAATTGATTGTTCTCTAATGGGTTAATTCTTTGCAAAAAGTTAAGAATTAAGCGTTGTCAAAATAAGAACGGCTGTTGTCGAAATAATAACGACTCGTTGCCAAAATAAGAACGGTTGTTATCAAAATAAGAGCCAAACGTTCTTAAAAATTTGATACCATCCGTTGTCAAATAGAGAACAAACGTGCTTAGCTCACTTTTGACAACGGATGGTGTCGATTTCGGTGCTTTTCGAACGATTTTTTCCCTCTGTGTAAGTTTAAAAAAAATTTCAGCTGGTTAATACTTTAAAGAAAACGATTTAATTGACAACATTTTTTTAATTGCTGCAAATTGGAAAATTTTTTTAATGCTGAAATGGTGTAAAATATATGGATTTAATAAACAACATACTTATATGTATGTATATGTGAACGCCACTTCCCAGAAAAAAAATTAAAAATGGTTAACAAATATGTATGTATTTGGAACACATACATTGAAAAATGTAAAATAAATGTTTTGTTTTATATTAAGCCAAATTCTAAATAAAAAGTTTCTTCAAAATGTCTTTTAGAAGTAAAATTTTAAATAAAATTGCTTAAACTTCAAGCTTTTTCATGTAGTTTAGTTCTGCTTTATTTGACAAACTTAAACCTTTATATTTTAAAACAACTAATGGGGATAAGTTACACGGTTGATCCAGGATCAAGATGCATATAGACTAACGTAAGGAGGATGAGTAAAATCAAATCCTAATTAGAAAACCCCTAGGGAAGTAGATGTTTTACAAAATCCGGGCAGAAAGCGGAACTTCCCTTATAAGTAAAATTTTAAATTCTACAAATTCTAATATCTTGTACTTACATTAATAGAAACATAGTTATATAAAAAAATGCAATGTCTTCTAAATTGGAACCTGTTGTTTGAAAGGGACTCCTGAGCGAAAGGGGCTTTAGGCTTGCCGGGATACTTCCTCATAGGACTAGTGTTCTCTAGCAAGTATATGAAAATCAGTTACCAGACCGCCGAAGTATCTATCGTGAAGTTTTGTCAAAAGATTGTTATTTATTTGTCACAATAGTTTCCAATAATCATGATAGTTCCAAAAAGCATTAAAAAATAGCTCAGGAAAAGTGTTACTTAAAATATTAAGATTGTTCGAAAAAAGCCAAAGTGAACATAATGGGTATGGCTGGCAATAATCGCCCCATAGTGGCCCCTGTCCTCGAACCTAGCGCCATCTCTGATGAAGAATAAAAGACTGGTTAGGCTAATGTTTGCCACATCCGGCAGGCTATCCAATCTGTCGGTACCAAAGTGTCTTAACCGAATGTCTTTTAGTGCCAGACAGAAGTACAAGAGGTGTTGTATATTCTCAGCAGGTAATGGAATTTATACATATTGCGAAGATACGTGAATCGTTTCGAATTTATCCTCGGTCAGGTTATTGAGGTGATTGCTTCAACATTTAGGCTCGTTGGACTATCTAGCCCTTGCGATTCTTCCGAAATATATTTTTTTTTCAACAAATTATCAAAACGCTTAGCTACTATCACTTTCATTCCTTCATTTAATTTTTCCTGAGTGTTCAAGTTAAAATAAAAAAATAAAGTAAAATAGTCATAACCATTACTTAAATTGCTAAAATAAAAAAAAAACATTAATTGCTTTGCTCCTTTCTACCATGTACTCCAAAATTCGATCTAAGGTCACGCCCGTCACAGTTTTTGGGGTGGCCGTTATGACCAAAAATTATGATCGTTTGGTGACCACTTTTATTTAAATATTAATTTCTATGGCCTATTTTTTTACGTGTATGAATTTCTTGATCCATATCAATTTCCTATTTTTACTGTGCTTGTATTTTCAAAGTTAAGTTTTTATCATTCCTTATGATTGTGGTATTAAGGTATATAATTATTCTGTAGGCCTCAATTAGTACTTTGGTTGGGTTGAAGGGATTAAGGACGAATAATTAAAACTACTTTACGTTTCCTTTTTTAACAAACATAATTATGCCATAAAAAACGTTGAACGGAAAAGCCATTCAGTATGATTTCCTTGTGTGAGTTACTTCCTAACTCTCAAGGCAAGCAACATCGTTATTTTCTATATGGCTTAACATAATTGTAAAACATACAATATAATATATTAATACATTTGTTAAGGCAAACTTAAAAAAAAATTACTCATATTTACTTAAGTACAACAAACTAATACATTTACATGTGCTGTTAACATATTCATTTGTGTATGTGTTTGTGTAAATACCTGAACTATCATAACGACTACAATTATTATGGTTTTAATACAACTGAAGATTTCTTTTATTGCCACAAACACAATTATTTTACATAAGAATTTATTATTATTCTTTGTTTTAGATCTCACATCCATTTTTTAATTTTTCTTCATATATTTTTGCTTCTGCATGGCGCTGCAAAGAAAAGCAGAGTTAGGAGAAACAAAATTTATTTAGTCTGAATATAAAAATCGAAAACATTTAAATTTTTTGCACGTTCATACAGTTTATATTCTACACCTTCAGTATTTTGTTTTCGAAATCCATTTTTTTACGTTTGTATTAACATATCTTCATACATACACATTTTTATATATCCTTGATTTTATGCTTTTGGTTTTTTTTTTTATATTTAACATTTATTTTTATATTATTTCTTTGGTTTTTTTATAGTAAGGCTCCTAAAGGTTTGTTTTGGTATGAGCAAGTTAAATAGCAGCAATATAAAATAGTTATATTTACTAAGTGTGCTGTGTCCGTTATAGGTTTTTAAGTGCCTGTAATGGTAATAAAATGATATTTAAAAGGATAAATCTAAGATTTGGATGGTAAAAGGATTTTTATAGTTTTTCCATATATTTTTATAATTTAAATTTTTTTTACTCAAATGTATTTGTTTTTAAAAGATTTTTGTCACCTTTAAAAATGTTTAAAAGAATATCTATATGTTAATGAAAGTTTTGGGTGACAAATTTAAAAAAAAATATTTTTTAAACAAAAATTTAAGGACCTAAAAAATAATTTTTCCTTAAATTTAATTTTATTCAAAATTTTAATTTTATAATTTTTATGATTTTAGTTGTTTTATTAACGTAAAAAGCATTCGGAAATAGCAGAGCATAGATTTTAAATACATATACATATATATTTTTTTGCATGTACGCAAATAATTTAAATTAAAAAAATTAAAAAATTTACTGCAATATTGCCTGGAAATATTTAACAAATAATGGCTGAATAAAAAATATATAAATTATTTAAGAATGTTACTTAATCTGTATTACATTCAAGTTTGAAAAACGAGCACAAAACATAATTTATTATTTACTATCAATGCCATAGGCTTACCACTAACAAAATAATTGTTTAATGAACATATCAGCGGCAAAACATACACTCAAAAAATTATTTAAGGAAATTAAACTGAAAATGCTACTGATTGAGGTATCTCTAAAACATGCATTTATAATGCAACAATCTCTTCTTCAGGTGTCGAAAAACGTTGACCTCTAGGTTTGTTTTTTACGATCGGAAATAAAAAGAAGTCATTCGATGCCAAGTCAGGACTATATGGCGGATGACTCACCGAATCGAGTTGTTTGAGCCATTGTGTGAGATTTCGCACTGTCATGGTGAAGAGTTATCCATCTTCGGCGGTTGGTTTTCCTGATTTCTTGGAAGACAACTGGCAAACAAATGATTGTGTACCACTCATTCATTAAAATTAACACAATATTTCATTCAGATTCAGACATTAAAAAATTAATTCACGTCAACTTTAAAAATTAACTAGATTTTCTGTTATTTACAGCAAAACACAAAGTATCCGAAAAAAATAACAAATTTAAGTATTATTAAACAACTGACAAAATTAACTGCAACTAAAAATTAAGGGGCAAATTGCGGCTTTAAATTCGAATAAACATTTCAAAGCTCTTATTAGAATTCCTAAATTAAGAGCATTGACAATTCAATCGATCGAGTAGAATTTCGATTCGAATCGAATGCCGTAATTTGCCCTCAGTATTTTCGTGTAGTTAAACGCTTTGAGTTACTCTTTAAACCCGTTAAAAAATATTATATTAAAATTTAACTGCTTTTTCATTCAAAAACAACTTAACGGAATACTTCCTAAATAACTTACAGTCAGTGACCATAATAATTTTTAAGTGTATACTTCAACATGCTTGGCAAAAAATATATGATGGGTGTTTGCTCATTAAATAAATCTAATTTATACAAATATTTTTGTTATAAAATAAAGGTTTAATAAGTTTTGCTGCAATTCTTTATTTTTATATATATGTATGTTGGGCTTACAATTGATATTATGCAATAGTAGAGTTAGTGCAAAACAAAATTAATTATAAAGTTATATAAATAATAAAATATTGATTTACACAATACATCAAAGAATATAAGTTTGTATATCACAAAATTAACTTTTTTTTAAAGTTAAGGTTTAGAACCTTCTAAGGTGCATTTTGAAACTATTAAGCCAATCAAGAAAGAAAAATTAAATTAAATTTAGTTTAAAATGCCTCGAAAAATTATGCATAAATTGTTGGTACTTATTTTTTTAATTTTGGTTCTTAAGGTGTTAATAAATTGGGTTAAGATTATACAAGGACTTTTTGTAACATTTAAGCTAACAAAAAAGCAAATATGATCCAGTTCAGAGCAATAGATTTTGAGAAAGTAGCTTTTTTTTGTTCTTTTCCAAACTTAATTTAGTTTCTTTTTGTAACTTTTGTAAACTCTGAACTAACAAAGATTAAAACGTAATTTATGTGTCGTTTGACTGGCCTAAAAAATATATTAATAAATTTTAATTATTTTTTTAACTTTGTATCATTTCGGGTCGAAAAATGTTAAAGTTATATATTACACGTTGTGGCATTATTTGTGAATATGAGCCTTGGAAAACGAAATTAAAGTCTACTGACTCTTACTAGATCAAACCACAAATTAATGACCCGAAAATATTTTATTTCGCATATCTGCAACTTTGTTCATTTTTGAGTTGAGTTCAGAAATATAAAATAAAGAATAATCATAACCCTGATTAAGGTCCAACTTAAAGAACTCTTTTGCATTTTCTAAAACTATGATTGCAGAAATATAAAATTATGTTCTATTAAACCAGATTAAGGTAAAAAATTAAGTTGATTTTTTTTAAATTTTTGCTAGTTTTTTGCAATTTTTCGGGCCTTTAACTCTAGGAACATTAAGGTAAGGTACATAGAAAGTCCTTGTTTCATATTTTTACTTTTTTATAATAATAGTACTCAGTTAATTTAGTTAAGTGCTTAATATTAGTTTATATTCAAAACTGCACTTACGATATAGCGAGTTAATTTCCAGTAGTAAAACATCTTTCTTCTCAGCTTCTCTGGAGAGGCTTTGAGCCCATTTAAGCTTTGTTATGGTGAATAACTCATTTAATAAAAAAATTGTACTGGCAATTTGATATTAAATATGATAATGTGTTGGTCATATGTTTTTTCTTTGTACGCAAAATTTAAAATAAATAAAACAGTTTAATGCGATTGCAAGAAATGTTAGTTAATAATTCTAGGAAATCTAGAGCAGTGTTGAAAACCACTTTCTTCATATTTATCAAATAATTTTTTTTTCTATCTTTGGTAATATTTTTGTTAAATTAAAATAAGCTTTTTATATAATTATTTTATATTTTTCTCTTCACTAATTGAAATATAATATTTATCATTGTTATACAAATAGTTATCATTAAATTTGCTGATATGTCACAATAAAAGTTTATCAAATATTTATATTTAATTAAATACAAGTGTTAGGAGTATTACTAACAAACAGTTATTTACCAAAATTTAGAATTTTTTCCAATTATATCGTTGATTTGTAGTTTACTTTAGATAAATATATAGGTACACTAACACACGTTGGCTTGAAACGTACATAAAGATAATCATAGTAAAAGCACTAGATAACAAAATGTCTATTTATTTAACAATATTAACTGATAAGACTAAAACATGCTTATAAACTTGAGGATACATAACTAAGTGTTTTTGCGCAGGAAAGATAATAAATATTTAAAGAGACGTTATAAATACATTAAGGATAAAATTGAAATAATATACCTTTAGATTTTTTTGAAGAAAGGAGAAATCTTCCTCTTGCCTTTATTGAATTTCTTACAATATATTATAAGTTCCTTTGTGTTTGTTTTCTATATTATTTTGTTTGTCTTTATTAAACAAAGATATTGATAAACAATATTTATCATGTTATAGAAAATGTTTTCTTTTCTTCTATTTTTTTTGTAAAACTATAAGGTCATTTACAAAAATATCAAATTGCTTATCAAGTGGAAATAAACAAGTATATTTACTTGGATAAAATAACATATTTAGGCAACTCACAAACTGGGTTCTGCAATGCGGCGATATTTTATTTTTTATAAAATAAATGATTAAGGTTTTAAATTGCAAATTAAATTTCTAAAAGCTGATAGATTTCTTAAGAATTTTTTAAAAAAGTTTGGGAAAAAATTCGCTGCGTAATAAGAAGACTTTTAAACATTTTTTAAAAGTTGTCAACCCGTGTTATTTAATATCTTGATGATATTTCTTTTAATTTTGTTCGTGCTAAATATATTTATTTATGTGAACCAATCTGCAACGATACAACAGAGGTTGTGAATTGGCCAAATGTTTTTAAGGTGAAAATATCGTTACCCCAATATAAAAAAATCCCCAGCTTGTATTTTTTTAACCGAGTGTTTTTTTTTTGGCTAATTATGATATATGAGCAGACAGTTAAACGAAAAATACAGCAATATGGAATTATAAAAAAATACGAATAAGGATCTTTCTATATTATGGTAACGATATGTGTGTAAATATTTATAAACAAAAACAAACATGCAAGCACGCCCTTTCAGGATAAATGTTCAAGGTGATAGATGTGTTTGTATTAATACTAAGTAATTGTATACGTTTTTAGAAAATATTTATTTTATATTATTAAGGTGTAAGTATCATACTTAGAGCGTGAAAAAAACTGTATAAATTTAATATATTAAAAATCCTTATAAAAGGATTTCTTTAACAAACAAAGTAAAAGCGTTTTAAGTATTCATAAGTCAGGAGTAGACATCTGAATGCATGAGCAAGTATAGATGGCTAAACGGCATCTTCGAATTGACTTTTCAAAAAAATTGTTTAAAAACCTCCTCATTCCTTTGTTATAATATTATATCTAAAATGTAACAATGTAAGGTTTAAACTTTAAAGTGTTATTTATGTAACTGCTGACATTCGTTGTTTATTTTTGTATTTATAACTTGAATTAAGTGAAGTGTTAGTATGCGAGTGCTTAAAAGGGTAAAACTATAAAACTCCAATGTAAAATTTAAAATTTTTAATAAAAATTGTTAATGAGAATTACTGCTGGCTATTAGTATCAAAAAATAATTGAGTTCAAATAGAGAAAATCGAATTTAAAATAAATAATGTTTCATATATAAAAAAATTAGTTAATTGAGGTTAAATTAGGTAAGATAAGTAGGGTTGGGTTTAAATGGCTGCTCCCAAATATCCCACATAGACCAAACAAGAAGCAACGATTACCGCTTTCATTAACACTCTATGTAATGAATGCAAGGCTGCTCCACACTCTCTTTGCAAATGCCAGAAGTCTTTTTAACCAGCCATAGTCATAACCACCTGCTTTTGTAACAATTATGACCCATCCCAGTTTGATCTGGAGCGCACAAGTGCTTCACGGTGACAGTCGGTAAGGGGTTTACGTGACACCTGCCATCCTGGCAATAATTCACGGTGCTCTCAATACTTGGTAGAAACAACGCTTCCATCAGCGCCCCCAGAATTGCTAACTGCCACCCAGGTACTGATTCTCCGCCACGACTCTGTGTAGCCATAACAGACCCCTTGGCGAGGAGTTGGGCTAACTAAACCCGAATTGCCTTTCTAGTTTTAATCTCGCTTCTTCATTATCAAAACAGATCCGCGCCGACAAGACACCTCTCCACACGCTTGTGAAACAGCACCCAACCTTAAGCAAGAAAGATTATGATTATCATGCCGCAACCAACGAATGCGACTTCCAGCTCTGTTTGAAGGATCTTTTTCTCATCTAGACAAATCAGTTACTCCACCATCATCAACGGTTCATACTTCCAAATACACTTACACTTTTCAGCTATCAGCCTACTTCAACAGTTGCTGATGTGCCTGGGTAGACCCGCCAAAACTAGAAACTCTATCTGGAGAGCCTTAAGTTCATATAAGACCGCTTACGTGATCACTCTGACGCCCATACAGGCCGGACCCCAGCATATCATTTTTTGATCTCAGTTGCCCCGCTTGGAAATAGCCACAGCCGCCTCATGAACTCCCGAAGGAGACCTCACCATTAATCAGTTCATGCACTGGTAAGCACATGAAGCCAACTGATTCCCGTGGTACCAGATAGGACTCTGGTCAGCCTCGGAAATCTACTTCCGTATAATTTCTACTAATTTCTTTTTAATACAGATAAGGTACTGGTACCCTTAGAACCTTGTATTGCTGTGCCAATTAATGGCGATGTACATGACACAGCGACAACAAGGACAACCTGCCTCAAGCCAGACCAATGATTAACTGATCACATTCAGCCCAACACAGATTATTTTTGACTTAACCATGTTTGTTAGCTTTTCAGTAACTGAAAGTTTCCCGGTTGATACCACTAGGAAGTAGACTTAGGCACTTGTGTTACACACTTATCAACCCCTTCACGGTGACAAAAAATGTGAGTGAAAATTTCCTTATCCTTTGGTAAGTCACACTTAAATTGATGGCCAGTTGTCATGTTCTTTTGGCTGGAACCACTATCCAACAATGATCTGTTATTCTCTCCACTAGAAGTCTACAATCGCTTATTTACAGTGACAAAAAAAAACCTTGTCGCATTCGGGTCATAACACTCCTATATAATCTTGAAAACTCTACACGAAGTGGATTTTACATAAACCTCCGTGGCTCTGACCCTCCCGCATAGTCCAAACGTCCATTTCTTTTTTCATAGGCAAATATGTATACCCATTTAAAAGCTCGTCTGTCATCTCATTCCCTTCGATACCCCTGTCTCCCGAACTTAGCAGATTTGCACTTGTCTCACGGCACACAATCTACCAATGTATCCCTGAATAATTGAGGAGCAGGTGGTATAGGTAAGGACAGCTGGTCTTAACAAATATAAATTAAAGTGTGTTCTCTTGTCGTTTACGATCAATGAAATTTTATTTTAAAGATTTTTTAACATTGATTTCTTTTTTTAAAAATTCTCTTATACTTTTTTTAAATTTGAATTTAAATTTTTATGACTTAATCGCCAGCACATTAAATTGAAATCTTTAGCAAAAAAATCTTAGTCTTAAAACAAGTGGGATACATGGTCAGAAAAAAAACATAAAATAAAAGAAAAGAAAAAATAAGTAGAAAATAATTTTTGTTGGTGGAAAAAGTAATAGAAAAAATAAATAAGAAGACTTCAATAGACGCTAAACAATCATAATTAAATCTGCGGAGTTCTTAGAAAAAAGTTTAAAAAAATGCCACAGAAATCCTTCGCAGTTGAAGCTAATGATAATGTTGGATTTTTATATCATAATTTTTGGCTTTTTATTTTTCTTTCCATATTTTAATGAAAATCTCTGTGAACAATTGTGATGATCCGCTTTTGTTGGATAATTTTAAAAAGTTAATGTTTGTATTGCGTGTGTGCGATTATGTGTTTATAATGTTGTGGTATTTTTTTTGTTTTTTATAAACGTAATATTTTTTTTTCCTTTTGTAAAGGTTGAAAATTATACAAAAATATTTTGTTTATTTTTTGTGCAGAGAATGGATAAGGTAGTAGTTAAGAGATTTAATTTTCATGCTTGTTTTCTTTATTATTCGTTTAAAAAAGGTGAAACGCCTGAAGGTATGCAAAGTTTAATAAAATCTATTTAAAGCCTCAAAGGTAGGCAAAATTAAAATAAATAAAAAAAACAAGTTTACGGTCTAGTTTTTAATAACAAGATATAATGGAAAAAACTAAAATTAAAATGACTATGATAAAACAAATAGAAGAGAAATACATACGAAAGAACTGTTTTTTATACCCTTTCCCTTAGGTAATGTAGGAATTTGGTTTTCTTGTTTGCAATGATAATGATATTAATTTGAAAGTTTTATATTCACTAAATTTTTAGAAGCAAGGCTGCTACCTTACTGCTTATGGCTTATAGCCATAAAGTTAAAATTAGGTTAACCTGCAATATCTGTGGCAAAAAGATATACATAAGTGCTTAAGTCGAATTAAGTAAAATTTAGATTTATGGCACCTTTGCAATCTCCAAATTCAAAATTACTCACGGCCAAGCTTTAACTATTTTTTACGATTTTTGAAGAAACCAAGACAAGAGACGTCTTGACATATATACCTTGGTGTTTTTGTTGCTTTCTGGATTTAATTAAATTCCATGTCACGTAGGATATCAATGTTTTATCGTCTAAGAAGGATACTACACTAGCCTGATAAGTTGAATCATTATATTACTTTGAAAAAAAATCGCGTAAGATAAACAGATTTGTCATCGAAAATTGAAAGAGAAACTATTACCCTGAGACTTCTGAGACTCTTTCAAGGAACATATGACCATTACAAAGCCATTTCAAGCAATCCAGCTATTTGTTTAGTTTTGATTCCATTGCATTCAGTCGACCTTAATTTGTTCCCAAACTGCGTCTTCCTTCTGTATACTAGCTTTTCATAGCGTCTTTGGTCTTAAAAGCTTCACTCTAAAGCAGTTCTGGTAATATTCCTGGGTGATCTTTAAAAAATATGCAAATTCATCTTAAAGATCGATATTATTTCGGCTAAAAACCCTACCAAGTAGTAAGAGCGATTAAGGAAGAGAAAAAGTTATAAGGATGACCTATTTCTACAAAAAGGGGTTTGTAGTATTCAGCTTAGATAGCGGTAGGTAAAGGTAAGTAAATGATTGCATAATACCGTCATTCTTCTGTGTGAAATTTCATGATGTACAGCCGTATAACTTAACACTGACTTTCATAAGTTTTTTTCATTTAAGTATATTTGTTGTGTCTAAAAAGATGTCCTTTATCTTCTCAGTGACAAAAGCAAGGTATACAAAGGACCTCAATTTGCAAGCAAGCTACAGACAGTGTTAGGGGCTCGATATTTTTTTAACTGATCCGCATTGTTTTTCTCTAAAGAAAGTTCTTTTATCTAGCCCATACATCCTTTTGTGTGGCATTTCAGAACTTACAGCCCTATAAAATTAAAGACTTAACACGGCCTCTCACAAGTTTTGCTTTTCTAAGTATATTTTTTTATCTAAGAAGATGCCGCTTATCTTAGAAATAACAGAAACAAAGCATTCAAAGGACCTCAATTCGTAAGCAAGCTATAGACAGCGATAGTGGCTCGATATTTTTTTAACTGATCCGCATTGTTTTTCTCTAAAGAAAGTTCTTTTTTTAAGTCTACACTAGTGGTTTTCAGCTCAACCTTGGCTCTAAATTTTGCCAAAATAGGCAGATTATTGTGCTGGTATTAATAAAGCATGAAGTAGGTTGCAATTAGAACAGGCTTTTTCGAAAACACCCATAATGATTGAATGACAGGGCCTCCTTAAAGTTAAATGTCATTTAACTAATATTTTTACTATAATTTTAAGGCAATTGATGTCATTAGAACATGATTTTGCAAAACAAATCCCTGGCTGTTTAGAGCTAAATTTGTCATAAAGCGATGTACTTAGTTTTGCATTTAGTGTTTTAGCTAGAACACAATATTTTTCTTAAATGACCCCTTCTTTTCGGTAGTGCATACCAAATACCTTCCTGGGTAATTAATTATAATAACCCAGAATTAACCATGTCTAAAAGGGATTAGTGTAGATGTTCTAAAACTTGCGTTGATTGCAGCAACCTCGGTGCTATATTATCTTTACCCTTATAATGATATGACCTTATTTCAAAAAATAGATTTAAACCGAAAATTTTTCTTTTGCAAAACAAAAAAATCTTTCGATTGTGAGAGTTCGAATTTACCACATTTAGTCCTGTGCAGCTTCTTTAAATTTATTGGTTTTATTTATTATATTTTAGCTATCAGTGATGAACTTTATTTTAGTATTTTTACAACCTGTCCAATTATTAACCACCTTGAGCTGTAAATCAAATTTATAACACTACTTACTTACTTTTCAACAATAATACGAAGAATAATAAAATAATAATTTACAATTTATGGCTTTTCCCACTCCAAATAAACTTCATTATTTATGGGTATTTGGTTAGGTATTGAGGCTTCATACTATTTGTGTGAGATATGAAGACAAATGCTTAAGAAAATATAATTTTTGTAAGATAACAGCAAAACGCATTTTAAAAAGGATATTTTAGGACGCCTTAGTGAAACATTTGTTAGAATTCTATCATTAGTATGAGGTATTAGGACAAATTAATGTTGGTTATGGAAGAACACTATACTTCCTTGTCTTGTTGGTATATTTATGTTGTTTTAAAAACTAATATATTTGTTCTGAAAAGAAAACCTTTGAAAATTTATTGGCCTTAATATGAAGGTTATAAAAATAACTACCATAACACCGTTTCCAAGAAAATTGATTATATAAGCAAATTGATGTATTAAGATATTTTATACTGGAAAATAGAAAAAGTTTCACTGTAGACTAAGCTATGCTACCCATAGCCTTAATTTTCAGTTTTTTGACAGGAAATTAAAAATCGTCCTTGATTAATATCTCTTTCTTAAAAGTCAATTAACATGGTTTAACGTACATACGTTTAATTTTGTTGTCAACCCAAGAGAACTAGATTAAAGTGAAGGGGATAATTTATTTTCCTTTATGGCTTTAAATATGCTTTAATTAAAATATTTTTGTTTTAAATAAGGAAAAACCTAAACTTACACCCTATAAGGCCGCACTACACATTTAAATTTATGATGGTGTCTTTTCTCTTAAATTATCTAATAAT